>JAURVB010003422.1:0-122802 GCA_033002965.1 Piper betle
ACATGAGCAATAATTAAAGTGTCAGAGAAATTTCACAGCATCATCGAGTATTAGGGCATCAAACCCACGTTATTCTAACATACGATGAGTAATAATTAAACCTGTACATGAGCAATAATTAAAGTGTCATGAGCAATAATTAAAGTGGATAACTATTCCTCCACCCACGTTATTCTAACATACAAATAGCTGGAGCCAAATACGTTTCATGTACCTGACTTAGCTTCTCGTCATGTTCTACAGACAATGGTTAGCCTTGCCCCAAAATATTGTAGCTCTACAATAAAAATGAAATAATGTAAGGATAAAACATGCTAGCACAAACATCATGGCATACATCTAAATAATACAAAGTTCAGATAGTTAGGGCATATGCCCATCATATAAACATCCAAGAAATACATAGTCCAAAACACACTAACATAACACAGGGCCCCCACCACTACTTCCACTGAGCTGCCTAATCCATGCACCTAGGTCGGCTAATGTGAGGAACCATACCTACATATAATAAAAAACCTTGTCAACAATCAATTAAATTTGGTTACTGGTCCAAATAACTACCTATAAAACAACAAGCTAGAGAATGGGTATTCCATTACCCATGGGAACTTAGGAAAACTTCACAATTGCCTCACACTGGACAACATGCGCGACTAATATTCAGTTTCATACATAATGCTCACGCCCACACATCCTTCATATTACACAAGTATGATACTCAAGTGACAAAAGAACGATTGGGTTAGTGTTACAAATTTTAAAAATATGCATACTTCCCACTACCTCTAGGTTTAAAGAGTACTAGTGCGGTCCACACATCCTGAATACACATTCTTACTCGTAAAAGCTATAAACCCTCACATTTATACATATAGACTTGGGAGAGGATTTAATACTGAGTTTTTGGATCTTATCTTTTGAAAACCATCAAGGCAACCTTTAAGTTTTATTAAACACATGCGAGAAAATCTAACTAAATGGCCCAACATCGAAGGGATGAAGCAAAACGTAGTTAAACTTGACACGAAGGAGTCAAGTAGAGATGAAGCAATGAGAGAATTTTACAAATCTAGATGAGTGGAGCTCCATATTTTAATCAGTGAGCTCACCTGAGATACCTAGCATGGAAATGGAACGAAATAAGAATAGGGTCACTTTTGCACGCAAAATGAGGCAAAACCCTCCACATGAGCTCAACACTTAACATCACTTAATTATCTTAATTCAGTTTTAAGTAAAGTGTTAAACCATTTTAGGTAACTTAATTAAGGTTTTGGTTTCGTGTTCACTTACTGTGCTTTAATCAATTCTAGAAAATGAATGGAGCTTACCATAAGATATTTTGGATGGGCCTAACAATGTCCAAATGAGGTGAAATTTGTATAGATGGGCTCGTTACACTCTACGGTTCATAGGTAAATTCCACCATGGATGGCCCATGGTACAATCAAGGGAACAAGGCCCATTACAGCAAGGCCATAAGGTACTAAAATAGTGTTTTTGGGCTGCGTACCAATTTTGTAACTATTCCTTCATTCACTAGAGGACTCCAAATGGTCTTGAGTCAATAGGCTAGTTATCTTACACACGGATCTTGAGCCTATTAAGAGTTCATCTAAATTTACTTTTCCAAATGGGTCTAAGTGGATTTTAAAATTTGGGTCACTGTATGGGCTTATTTCTGGGAGCTATCTGGACCCTAACAAAGTGAAAATTCACAAATGGCCCCAAAATTGGTCATGGTGCTACCAAGAAATAACTAGGTTTTTACCCTGCATCTTTACATTGTCCTCGTGAACACCTCCATAACATACTTAGATAATGTTTAGCCATGCCCAAAATTTATATATTTCAATAATACACTTATTAGAGCATTATATAGCTTTACCACATTTTTAGCTTATAAAGATGGCTGAACATATAACACAATCATCTGGTCATGCTCACAGTCAAAGAATTCCCAATCATGGTCCTTGCGGATCGGATCATCCGTATAGGATACAAAAAGAAACTTCAGATATTGGATATCTTTCTCTTTGAATGAGATCTCAATTCCAGCTATGGTTTCATTAGATATCTTACAACTAGAATCCCTCTTTTTTCCGATCCGGTTCCTCCACCACCGAGAACCCCAGTTAGATTCAGGCATGATACACTTTTTTTAGTTATTGGGAGAACCCAAGCACTCTCTTTCGAATCCATGAAACAACTCTCAGAGATCTTTTTCCCTTTTGGAAGATACAGGAGCGAAACAATCAACCTATTGATATTGGAAGACCAAAAGATTCTTCCAATGTATCATTTCTGGGTCCAATCGAATTCATAGGTATAGGAAGAATAGGTATAGGAAGAAGCCCCCTCAAATAGAGATTTTTTCTTTCGACTATATTTCGATTGTTAATACGATATATAAGGACCGCTACTACAAGCAGTACTACACCTTTGACCGTAAAATATCGATTGCTTGTTGAACCCTGTGAATCGCGTGAAAGTAGGATACTCCAAATTCGGGGGTCAAAGAGTTTCATAAAACGTTCTTGGTGGAAAAAAATGTGAGTGAAAGATCCCACTGAATCGAATTGCGTCCATGAATCTAAGAAATAGTGAGAATTCTTGACCTCTCTCAATATCTCTCTCAATTCGAAGATCCAGGATTGGAATTGATGTCCTTTCATTGATTCCTCCTAAAGATTTCATTTCAATTGGAATTTGGTTATTTACGATGATCCCTGTTAAGCATCCATGGCTGAATGGTTAAAGCGCCCAACTCATAATTGGCAAATTCGTAGGTTCAATTCCTGCTGGATGCACGCCAATGGGAACGTTCAACAAGTCTAGTGGAATTGGCTCTGTATCAATGGAATCTCATCATCCATACATAACGAATTGGTATGGTATATTCATACCATAACATATGAAGAGTAAGAACTAGAATTCTTATCGATACTGGAACTTATAGGGAATAAAATGGATTTATGGATGGAATCAAATATATAGTCTTTACAGAAAAAAGTATTCGGTTATTGGGGAACAATCAATATACTTCTAATGTCGAATCAGGATCAACTAGGACAGAAATCAAGCATTGGGTCGAACTCTTCTTTGGTGTCAAGGTAATAGCTATGAATAGTCATCGACTCCAGGGAAAGGGTAGAAGAATGGGACCTATTATAGGACATACAATGCATACAAAGAGACCCGCCAATAGTACAGTTAAGTAATTAGTGAACCTATGAATCTGAAAGATAGTATTTCTATTTATGATTAGTTCCTTTCTTTTCTATTTATGATGAATTTCCTCTTTTCCTATCTCCCATCTATCTATTTTCTTTAATTATTAACTAGAGCAATTAGGATATGGAAGTCGATCCAGGGCAAGTGTTCGTATCTATTATGACATAGCCATAGGGCGCTCAACGGACACTTTTAATCTTGTCGGCATGATACAAAAACCATTTTTTATGCAACCTAGCTTATAAAATAAATGACTAGGTTAGTCTACTTCATATTTAAATGTAGATATCTAGATGTCTCTTATTAATAACTAACGAATGATCCTTTGATTCGGAATAGATTAATACGTTCCATATAAAATAAATCATTCGCATTTGGATTGGATAGTATACAAGAAAAGAATCGATTCTGTACAGTATCTGTATCATTTATACTTAGAAAATTTCAGACGAAATAGAATGAGAAGGGATATTATGAAATTCTTTGATTTTTTCTTCCCAGAGGAACGATCTATTTGATTTTATTGAATTGATCAATCCATATGCTAATGCAATTCAAAAAGAAAGTCTTTTTATTCGAAGCGCCCTGTGATCTTTAACCAATTATGTGCTTCAATATAATTACCTGGAGTAAGCGATATAGCCTGTTTCCAATATTCAGCAGCTTGATCGGACCAAGCCTCTGCAATTTCAGAATCTCCCTGTCGAATGGCCTGTTCTCCCCGGTTGGAATAGGTAGTTCCTTCCCTTCGAACCGTACTTGAGAGTTTCCTAATGCTTTTCTCTCATGTCTTTCTTCGTTTATGGTTTGATATTCTGGCGTCCTAGGCGTAGAGGAACCACACCAATCTATCCCGAACTTGGTGGTTAACCATAAATAAACTCGAACGCTCAAGAAATCCGTTGGACAGGCGGATTCGCATCTTTTACAACCTACACAGTCCTCTGTTCTTGGAGCCGAAGCTATTTGCTTAGCTTTACATCCGTCCCAAGGTATCATTTCCAACACATCCGTGGGGCAGGCTCGTACACATTGAGTACATCCTATACATGTATCATAAATTTTTACTGAGTGCGACATTGGGTCTATTGAGTTTTTGAGCGTTTTCAATTTTCGATCTGGTATATCATTAATAAAAAAATCATTTATTGTAGATACCAAACGAATCAGTAAAGTATCAGAATCTTTTTTTCATATTCAATCGACTTCTAAATCTGCTCATGAGAAAGGTCCAAGATACTTTGATTTCCTACGTTTTAGGAAACATGATCATATGACTGATACATGTACATACTAACTGAAGTTGTTGAATTATAAAATTTTTTATCTATAGATAGGATAGATTAATATTTCTCTTTATTTCGATTATTATGACTATTTATTTAACAAATTGGATTGATTGATACGAGTTGATTTTCTGTTACGATGGATTGATGAAACAATGGCCAGTCCAATAGCTGCTTCAGCAGCTGCAATACTTATAACAAAAATAGAAAAAATGTCGCCCTTTAATTGACGACTATCAAATAAATGAGAAAATGTTACAAGATTTAGATTAACCGCATTCAGAATAAGCTCAAGGCACATAAGTGCTCTAACCATGTTTCGACTTGTAATCAATCCAAAAATAAAATAATAATCAATTCCATGAATCATGATAATAATCATACCTATATGAATTATAGGAGGAAAAGCAAAAGTGAAAATAAAAAAAGATTTCTTTTTTATTGTATTCCATTTCTTCTGTTTATATGAGTCGTCGGCTCATTCTTCAACAGGCACGCGGTCAGAGATTGCTCCTCCCACTGCTTGGGAGCTCACGGTTTCATGTTCTATTTCACTCCCCGATGGGGGTTCTTTTCACCTTTCCCTCACGGTACTACTTCGCTATCGGTCACCCAGGAGTATTTAGCCTTGCAAGGTGGTCCTTGCTGATTCACACGGGATTCCACGTGCCCCATGCTACTCGGGTCAGAGCGTAAGCTAGTGATGCTTTCGGTAGTTTTTACGCTCATCGTGCTCATTGTAGGTCATGTAAGGTAAAACACCCAACAAAAAGTAGTAGATAGACATGTTATGAGCGCAAAAAAGAAGACTTGTGCAATTTAACATCAAAGTGTCGAGATATAACTTTTTTACCGAAACAATATAGACCACTAACCTATGTGAATTATAAAAACAATATCTATTTATTCACATAGCCAAATAAGATACATGTGTACTAAAAATGCTCCTAACCTGTAGATAAACATGCCAAAAATGTAGTAAAAATTAAAAAATTAAAAAATACAAGCAATAAACGTCAAAAAATGAGCAACAAAGACAGCACAAACCTAAAACTAATGAGAGAAGACCAAAGGTAGGTCTTTTGTTGCATCTAACCTCAAAGTCTACCACTTTAGGTGGCTAGAAACATGGAGGAGAGTGATTGGAGAGCCACAGAGGAAGAAGAAGGCTAAGAAGAGGAGAAGAAGGTTGCTTGAGGCGATGAGGGAAGGAGAAATTGTGAAAATGTGAGCGGTGAATGGGTTTTATAAAAAAATGATGGTTGATTTGATGATGTCATAGATATAAGTGTCACATTTAAAAGATGTATGGGTCGTACAAAGATGTTTGAGTTGGATAAAAAGGTATGGGTTTGCTTGGTGATGTCATAAGTATGGGTGTCATATTTAAAGAGTTATGGTTGGATTAGATAAAGACATAGTGCAAAACCCAAAAATGCTCCTAACCAGTAGATAAACTTGCCAAAAATGGCTCACATGAGTTGAGTTAGTGCAAAACCCAAAAACTTATGTGTGAGCCCACATAGGAAATGTAAAATCCTAGTTTGGCTTAGGGTTTTACTCGATTTTAGTTTTGTCTAGATTGGGCAATCTCAAGTTGGTTCGAGCGAGCTAGAGCCAGACGAGTTTTCAGATTATGAGTATGGGCCCAGATGGCCATATGAGCATGTTATATTGGCTGAGTATGCCTGACATGCAGATGATAAGATCATGAGTTATCAGTGTATACTGAGGTATATAGATTTGTTTGTATACGTTAGCCAGGATTTTAAGCCTAGATCTAGGCCATTGTAGCATTTAATATCCGTTAGGGATTTTTTTGGGTATCTCATTCCAGCATCACTGGGATTTTGGACCATTGGATTGTGCCCCGTGGGCCCAGCTCAATCGAGTTTAGGGTTTCCAGGCCCATTTACCCTTCTTGCCTCGATTCCTACCTATAGAGTAAATTTGAGGACTCGAGTCAGTTTCGAGTTCGGACGGTCTCGATCCAAACTTTCCATCTATATGTATAGTGCATGTACCCATAGGTGGACCCCACTAGGTCACAAATTTTCAGACATCTAGATTGTGCCACGTGGCAAGATCTAAGCCATCCACTCAGCTTTATCTTCACCCATTGATTTCCAGATCTTCCACGATTTTGAAATTTTCCACTATTACACCCGCGCCATTTCAGCTCCCCACTGGCCTGACCCCCAACCTCCTCCGGCCACCTCATCGGTACGGCCGTGACCATCTCACGGCCTGCTACAATCCGTACCCATCATCGCCACTGGAGCCACCATAGTGGCCACCAATGACGGTGTTTTGAGACTCGTTTCCGACCACTGCCACCACCCTTTTGGGCCATTTTCTGGCGATGGCGAGCCACCTCTGGCTAGTCTGACCACCCCCACAACTTCATCTTACCTAGATCTACATTTTTAGACAACCCACGACGACCACAGTGGCCATGATCGCCGCCGATGATGTCGACTCAATCGATGGCGATCCCCCCTTTTCTTGCCATTTTCCAGCCCACCAGCAGCCAGACTCCTCTGACCATCACCACCATCATGTTCCCCATCCTCCCCTCTTTGATCACAACCGATAACAGACTCCGCCGCTGCCATCGGCGTTCTCTGTGACGACACACCTCCGCCCCTCGTCTAGCCTGTTGACTCGCCTGCGTCATGCCGCGTCTACCTAGTCATGCCTACGCCCGCCAAGTCGTGCCCTCGTCCGCATGGTCATGCCCACGTCCGCTTGGTCATGCCCACGTCCACCTCGTCGTGCCCACATCCGCCTGGTCATGCCCGAGTCTGCATGTCCATGCCATGTCCATGTTCGTGTCCATCAGCCCAGCCGACCAAGCCCAGCAGTTTATTTAACCCAGACCATGTAGACTCAGCCCAATCTAGTATGATTCAGCTCGGTTTGGTCCACTTCAACTTAGTTTCACGTTTTCGGCCGTTACTCGACTGTTTTCGGAAATTTGAGAACCACTAAAATTAGTCTAGATGCATATTCATATGTTTTATCATGATTGGATGATATGATAATGTTTCCTTATTTATTGTTTTATTTATTTATTCATTGATTATTTTGTTTATTAATTTATTTTTATTATACGTGTATTATATATGATGAATGTTTACATAATTATTTGATATTATTAAAATTATTTCTACTTATGATTATTAGTCTTATTATGTTACTAAAATTATATATATATGTATATATATATATTTATTCATTTATTTATTTGTTCATTATGTGTATGTTATTATTTGTTTGTATTTAATTATGTATTCTTGTATTGTATAACTATGATATTATTAATATTCATTATTAATGAGTATTAACTATTTATTTATTTAAAATACATAGATTTATTTATTTATTTACTATATTTATAGATTTATTTATTTATTTATATGTTTACTAATATGAGTATTATATTGATATTTACTTGTGTTTACCAGTATATTTATATAGTATAATTATATTATGATCTTATAATTAGAATATTGATTGTTTTTACGTATTTATTATTTATCTATTTATTCATCATTGTATGTATGTATTTATTTATTATTTGTTATTAGTTATTCTCTTTATTATGTCTTGATTTATGTGTTGTGTGTTTAGCGGTATGTTTATTTAGTATAGTCTTTGATTAGGATGTATTGATGATATGAGCACACACCACGAACATACATCATATAGGTATGTTAGTATTTTACTTAGTAGTGGGTTCCGATATAGGTTCCGGAGTCCAAGCTTGCCGTAGATGTGCAGATATGCTTGGAGCTTGGACCACAGGTCCGTAGGATTCTCCCTCTCTGTTTGACTCTTTGCATGTAGAGTTTGATCGTGTTTTATATGTAGGATGGCATCGGTGGCATTTTATTGCATTCGTCCAATGTCAGGCCATTTAGCTGTGCTTTATACCCATGTTTAATTAAACTACTAGGATGAGATCCCTCGTTGGTTTTTAAACTAAAGCTCCAGAAATATATGATACAAGCCTCTTTCCTAAGCCTATTATATGAGTACGCGTATTTTACGGATTTCACGAAGAATAGAGTGAGCAGTATGGATATATGTATGAATCGCACTAGTACTCCTTCAAACCATGAGGTAGTGTGGTGTATGATGGTAGTGCATAATGGAGCGCATTTCCAGAAATTGTGGCACTAACTTAACTGTTCCTTTTGCCACTCGAGTACCGTGGTGGGTGATATAAAAGGTGTGAGGGCATAAACACTATATGTATGTATGTATATGATTGTGAGCCGTGCATGCGAGCCAACAATTACTTAAGTATGTTTGCTTACCGCCCAGTGTGAGGCAATCTAGAAGTTTAATAAGTTTTCGTGGGTAATGGAATACCCATTTTCTAGATTGTATTAGTTATTTTTCGAACCAATAACATTCATTACTGACGGTTTTAATATAATATATGCAGGTCATGCAAATCCTAAGTGGACTTTGGTGGGAGGATAGATAAACACTACACACACTTGAGCTCAGCGTAGTTATTTACTTTCTTACTTTTATTTATGTTTGATGTGTTTTGACGTGTATTTAAAAGTGTCTTCCATTCTCATGACACTAAGAAGGTTGTCTCAATCTATTTCATCGATCGAGTCGTACCGACCGACAACTTTAAACATGACTCAACTCGATTGTAACATTTCTTATTCGGTTATTAGGTGAATCGAAATCAGGGTGTTAAAAATTGGTATCAGAGCCATGTCTTGATCAACTAAGATGGAAGATTTTTATTTTGAGCTAAGTGTGTGAAGCTGTCCTTAGCCAAGCCGACAAGTATTTCTTTTTGTATTTTCTCAATGTTTCAGATTTTTCTGATCAGTCAAACCTGGGTAATGCTTGTTTTAGTGCTACTAGAAGGAGTTATGAGATGGATATACGATTATGATTTCAATAGATGCCAGCATGTATCTCACAAGATGTCATGATAAGCTTAGAGACATGCCTTGTCTTTGTATGTGCTAGAGATTTGGATGACTAATAGTGTCCACATGTTAAGTTAAAAGAGGCTGAGTTGGATAGTGACTAGGAGTATTTGGAGCACTCGGGACATTGCAGCACTTGCCTATCTTTCGCATGTCACCATATCAATCCTTCCTTGGGACATGGTGAACATTGTGAGACAGAATTATAAGAGATAACACAAGTAGGTTGGAGTCTGAAGATACTCATGTAGTTACGTGACACATGAGCAGAGACCTTTAGTGGCTTTAACACATCCATTAGGCATAGTTTGAGGTCTACTTTGGAGAACTTGGCCCTTCAAACAAATCCTTGTGGATGAAGAATGTGGCTATGACAATGGAGTCACTAAAGTACTGGGAACATAGATGAGAGTTTGGACGGGTTACTTGAGATGGACCACTTCGAGGAGATAGTAGTGAATGACGATGAGTAGCGAGGTGGATCTATAGTTCCATGGACACTTCACCGCCTCCCCCTCTTCCACTAGTGTATGTTTGTCATAACAACATTGTTGGTTACTCTTCTCCAAACAAAGGCATGAAGACATCGAGGATGAGCAAGATTACCTTTGACCGCGGATTTAGACAGTTGACCAGATATCACTCGATCTGCCAGGGCCAGATCAATGATGGCTATTGAGAACTAGTCAGTGTTTGTATGAGCAGTCACTCTAGATTTCAGTTGATACGTCTACGCTCACTATTGGATCACCATTGTACATGTCACTGCTATGATCCAGACACCCTCTGGATCAGGCACACATGGTTGGTTAGCCTAAGTCGAGTTGATAGCAGTTACCTTTGATGAGACAAACACACGGAGGAAGACAAGTCGGAGATAGTAGTGGGTTCACAAAGTACATGATTAGAATCAGATCTTTAGCAGTTGGAAGCTCAACAACCATCCTAGTTTCCCAACCACCATCCCAATAGCACAACCAACGTCTAAGTTGTACAACCACCATCAAAGGTGCACAACCACCGACCATGATACACTACCACCGAGCGAATGCACACTACTGCCATCTGTGATGCACAACCACCATCTGTATATTGCACTACCACTGATAGAGTAGAACAGTTATTGTGGAAGTATCAGCCAAGTAGTTACCTCACCCTACAGGAGGAGAACTACTTAAGGATGTTCTTAGCCTTGTACAGAGACTACATGTCACAACATTGAGAGCAGAATCGGGTTAGAGTTTGAGGACAAGATATAGCTACAGGAACATAATCTAGGTAGAGGAAAGTTAGGCCCACTAGAATTAATTAGATGTGATGACACATGATTGACTTCACCAGCCATCTTGCATATCATCGCCTTGACCTGACATTCTTAGGTTGGATGTGTATTGCAAGATAGTGTTAGTGACAGTCTTATAGGTATCATTAGACAATGTAAGTGAGATCTTCTAGGGATGTATATGGACATAGTACAAGAACATGATAGTATGATATCCAGATAGGATGACCATAGTGGTCAAATTGTTCAATAAGCATAACAGCATACATGTGACCCATGGCCATGGTTTCCCAGGTCATATGGTTAGCAAATGATCAAATACGTGGTTTAACTCATTTAGAGTTTTGCCTAGTGATGGGTTTTCTTTGTTCTTTGCCAGCACAATTAGGTCCTTACCTTGAGACATAGGATTTAGCATTTGTCCCGAGTATAGGAGGTACCTTCGTGGTACAGTTTAGGACTTACAGTATAGGTAGCCAATGATAGACCAATTTGGAGGAGACAACTTCACCCAAGCATGGGAGCGACATAGACATGGACTTCACTCAGACCAGATCATGTTGACCAGATAGAGGGTCATCAATGTATGCTCATCTTAACTGACAGCTTTGCTTGAGAGTCTACCACAACCATAGTAGTCATGTGAGCCAGGATTAGTGCTGCAAATCAGTACGGGACGATAGGTCACACACCACTAAAGAGCGGATGAGACATGTATCAACCTCACTATGAGTCCCCGTAGACTCGAGGAGAGATAGTGGTTCTTTGGGTCATTTGAACTCCATCCGTTTGGAAGTGCATGACTAGTACAGTATCAAAAAACACATGCCTATTGTTAGTTGATTGAACTAGAGCTACTTAGGAGTCGTCTCTTAGGCTCGTCATTTATTGGTTGTTCCATAGGCTGGCCACCTATGGCAAAGTCCAATGATGATGTTCTTAGACACATGTCTATGGACCTACCCATATTTTGGCCACCAGAATCCTATGCTAGTTTTATTACTAGGATGACTTGTACGATTACCTTTACACCACCACAGATAGAGACATGATGTCAGACTATGCGAGGATGTCCCAATTATAGTCGTATAGCAGTGTGACCAATTTTTTATGAGAGATTCATTCACTTATCATGTCACCAGAGATGTCAGGCAAAGTTGAGCATCTACAAGAGTATTTCCACACTCACCCTTCCATATATATCAGTTCTACTATCTATTTTCCATATGGTTGAGATGATAAAATATACTAGTATTTTCACATTCATCTTTCTAGATATACTAGTCCTACCATCAATTTCCTAGATGGTTGAGATGAACGGACATTAACCAGTCCATGTGTTACAAACCAGATGCAGGCTCCATAGTTGCATGTAGAGTATGTTTTCATACTCCTTTAGACATGTTGTACATGTACAGGTGTTCTCGCCTTTATTCCATCATAGAGAGTAGCTTCAGCAGTAGTTAGTGCTATTATAGATAGTTATGAGAGCCATAGCTTGCAGTAGAATCATAGCAACTATCCTTGTTCCTTTATAGAACAGAGTGAGATATTTGACTTGGGACCGAGTTAGCTAGGACCTAGTGAGTAGTTCGGTTCCTTTTCTAGAGACACTTGAGTGTTTGACCTAGACTGGCGACAGTAAACCATAGAACTCATTAGCATATACCTTTACTTTGTACTAGAGTCCACCATATGCTCGTAGGACTCGTAGGACACCCTAGTATAATCGTAGAACCTGGAGTAGAGTGCCTTGAGGGTACTCATACTTGACCTATCGTATTGATGAGGATCATGGTGACATGGGTAGATGTTAGGCTGCATTCCTCGCACCGAGATAGTGTTTCCTAATGTAGTTCAGACTAGTACCCTGCTGTACTCTAGAGTACTTGCTCGACTACCCAGTAGACCCTTAGGGGTGAGCTTAGGGTTTTCCCACTGAGGTCATTGCATTTCAGTCTCTATAGTTTGCGGTGACCCTAGGAGTTAGTCTAGCGAGATGACTAGAGCATGCATGGTCAGTCCAACGAGACGATTTGAGCATGTATGGTCAATGCAGACAGATAATTGTAACATATGTGGCATGTTTTGTCATATGATTCGAACACATGTAGTTTGTCTAGCCATATTAGTAAGGAGCCACTGAGCTTTGTCAGCATTCAGAGATCTAGTTCCATGTTAGTACGTTTGGACCGTGTGCATCTAGCTTTCAAGGGAAAGCTACCAGTTTGTTAGCCGGATGACATCTTTAGTTGAGTACTCCGATCGCAGTTGATGTAAGAAATTCTGAGGATGGAATTTTTATAAGGAGGAGAGGTTGTAAAGCCCCAGTTTCAGCTGAGGTTTTTACCTGATTTTAGTTTTGTCTAGTTTGGGCAATCTTGAGTCAGTTCTAGCGAGCTCGAGCCAGACTAGTTTTCAGATTATGATTATGGGTCCACACGACCATATGAGCATGTTATAGTGGCTGAGTATGTTTGACATGCATATGATAAGATCATAAGTTATCAAAGTATACCGAGGTATACAGATTTGTTTGTATACATTAGCCAGGATTTTGGGCCTAGATCTAGGTTGTTGCAGTGTTTAGTATCTGCCTGGGATTTCTTTTGGGTATCTCATTGCATGGATCACAAGGATTTTGGACCATCGAATTGTGCCCCATGGGCTCAGCTTAATTGCGTTTAGGGTTTTGAGGCCCATTTACCCTTCTTGCCTCGATTCCTGCCTATGAAGTCAATTTTAGGACTTGAGTCAGTTTCATATTCGGACGGTCTCGATCTAAACTTTTTGTCCATATGTATAGTGCATGTACCCATAGGTGTGCCCCACTGGGCCATGAATTTTCAGACGTCTAGATCATGCTACGTGACAAGATATGAGCCATCCACTCAGCTTTATCCTCACCCATTAATTTCCAGAGTTTCCAAGATTTGAAATTTTCCACTATTACGCCGCCGCCACTTCAGCTCACTACCAGTGTGACCCCCACCCTCCTCCTGCCAACGCATCTGTACGGCCGTGACCATCTCATGGCCCATCATCGCCACCAGAGCCACCGCAGTAGCCGCCAAGGACGGTGTTTTCAGACTCATTTTCCGCCGCGTCTGCCACCCTTTCGGGCCATTTTTCGATGACAGTGAGCCACCTCTAGCCAATCTGACCACCCCCACAACTTTATCTTGCCTATATCTACATTTTGAGATAATCTGCGACAACCGTTGTTGCCGCGATCACCGCCAACAACGATGCCACACCCGGTGGCGATTTGCCCCTTTTCTTGCCGTTTTTCGGCCAACCAGCAGCCAGACTCCTCCGACTGTCATGACCATCACGTTCCCCGTCCTCCCCTCTTTTGATCACCACCAAAGGCATCCTCCGCCATGCTGCCATTGGCATTCTCCGGCGACGAGCAACTCCCCCTGGCCAGCCCATTTACTCGCCTAGTCGTGCCAACGTCAGCCCAATCATGCCATGTCCGCCCGATCATGCCATGTCCGCCCAATTGTGCCCGCGTCCACCTAGTCATGCCTGAGATTGCATGTTCGTGCCCATGTCCATGTTCGTTTCCATCAGCCCAGCCAACCCTGCCCAGCAAGTTTATTTAACCCAGACCATGTGGGCTCAGCCCAATCTGGTCTGGTTCAACTTGGTTCAGTCCGGTTCAATTCAGTTTCAGCCAGTTTTCGGTCATTTCTCGACTATTTTCTATAATTCGAGAACAACTAAAATTACTCTAAATGCATATTCATATGTTTTAGCATGATTGGATGATATGATTATGTTTCTTTATTTATTGTTTTATTTATTTATTTATTCATTATTTTATCTATTTTATACGTGTTTCATATATGATGAATGTTTACATGATTATTTGATATTATTAATATTATATCTACTTATGAATATTAGTCTTATTATGTTTATTAAATTATATATATGTATATATATATATATATGTTTATTGATTTATTTATTGTTATGTGTATGTTATTATTTGTTTGTATTTAATTATGTATTCTTGTATTGTATAACTATGATATAATAAATATTCATTATTTATGAGTATTAACTATTTAATTATTTATTTATTTATTTATTTAATATATATAGATTTATTTATTTATTTATATGTTTACTAACATGAGTATATATTGATATTTACTTGTGTTTTCCAGTATATTTATATAGTATAATTATATTATGATTTTATGATTAGAATATTGATTGTTTTTACATATTTATTATCTATCTATTTATTCATCATTGTATGTATTTATTTATTTATTATTTGTTATTAGTTATTCTCTTTATTATGTCTTGATTTACGTGTTGTGTGTTTAGCGGTATGTTTATTTAGTATAGTTTTTTATTAGGATGTATTGATGATATGAGCACACACCACGAACATACATTATAAAGGGATGTTAGTATTTTACTTAGTAGTGGGTTACGATATAGGTTCCGGAGTCCAAGCTCGCCGTAGATGTGCAGATATGCTTAGAGATAAGACCACAGGTCCGTAGGATTCTCCCTCTCTATTTGACTCTTTGCGTGTAGAGTTTGATCATGTTTTATATGTAGGATGGCATCGGTGGCATTTTATTGCATTTGTCCAATGTCAGGCCATTTAGCTATGCTTTATACCCATGTTTAATAAAACTACTAGGATGAGATCTCTCATTGGTTTTTAAACTAAAACTCCAGAAATATATGATACAAGCATCTTTCCTAAGCCTATTATATGAGTACGCGCATTTTACGGATTACACAAATAAGAGAGTGAGCGCTATGGAGATATGTATGAATCGCCCTAGTACTCCTTCAAACCATGAGGTGGTGCGGTGTATTATGGTACTGCATAATACAACACATTTCCAAAAATTGTGGCATTAACTTAACTGTTCCTTTAGCCACTCGAGTACCGTGGCGGGTGATATGGAAGGTGTGAGGGCATAAACACTGTATGTATGTATATGATTATGAGCCGTGCATGCAAGCTGGCAATTGCTTAAGTATGTTTGCTTACCACCCAGTGTGAGGCAATCTTGAAGTTAAATAAGTTTTCGTGGGTAATAGAATACTCATTTGCTAGATTGTGTTAGTTATTTTTCGTACCATTAACATTCATTATTAACGGTTTTAATATAATATATGCAGGTCATGCAAATCCTAAGTCGACTTTGGTGGGAGGACAGATAAACGCTACACATACTTGAGCTCAACGTAGTTATTTAATTTCTTACTTTTATTTATGTTTGATGTGTTTTGACATGTATTTAACTGTGTCTTCCATTCTCATGATACAAAGAAAGTTGTTTCGGTCTATTTTATTGATCGAGTCGTACCGACTGACGACTTTAAACATGACTCGACTCGATTATAACATTTCTTATTCAGTTATTAGGTGAAATCGGGTGTTACAGGAAATTTCACTACATGTCCCAAAAGGGAGGTTAGGACAATCCAAAGGTGTTGTTAAACACACAGAAAGCACACAAAAGATAAACAAAAGACATGATCCTATCTTCTAAGTATATACGACTCAACTAAATATGAAAATGTCGAGCATGTAGCATCTAAATAGGCGTACCAAGCATTGATGGAGGCTAAGGCTGGACAAACATACACTATATCATACATGAACCATGTCAAGAAAGGCCATACCCTATTGACCTGATTTGGATAATAACCAAACCGACAGTAAAACCTTTGGGCAAACGGCCTTAGTTTTAAACTATTTGTCACCAAAATTTTAGTGTCCACCATTTTGACACCGTGTCAAATTTTAAAAATGAAATAAAAAAGTAGGCACATATTATTCTTTAGTTGAAGTTTTATTTGAACTAGATTTTCAAGAATAAACCTCCAACTCTTTGAAAGAATATTGACATGTCCAGCATGGGTCTTGGCTAGGTTGGTATATAATCTAATAATTGAATTACAATCATAGTTTCAAAACTCGAAACTTAGAAGCAAGTCACAGAGAACTCCAAACAAATTTACAGTTATTTATATTATCTTTTCAAATAAGTAAATATAACATTGAATGCAATTAACAAGTGTATGATTTAATTACTTTAAAATATTGATTTAGTTAAATTAGAAGAAAATATATATTTTGATAACTTTGATTAATTAACAGGGGGCGTCAATCATATAGTTTATTAGTAGAGATGTTTATGGAGTTTGAGTACGAAAGCTATGGAGGAAATAGACTTAGAGGAATTTTGTAGTTAAAACAAAATTTGAAACTATGATTGTAATGAGAAAAGATTATTTTCAAGATATAATAGATTACATGCAAGATAAATATTATCTATGAGATCATAAATAAGAAAATATGTGCTCAAGACACAATATCTTATATTCATCCAAATTTATGCCTAAGAAAATGCCCATCTACGAGTTGGGCAGAACCACGGAGGGACACCCTTTTTACAGCGCTCTCTCTGATAGAGCATTAGAGACAAACTGCATGGTGGTTCTATTCTTCGGGCTCTCCTTTGTACAAGCCAAAGCCAGTTCCAAAATAAAAGCCAAATCTTTGGCCAAGGGTACAGTTGGGGTTGGCAGCCTTTTGGTCCAAAACATCCAACAAAACATCAGCATGTCCTTGAGTTGCAACTCTAAGGAGGAGGTCACCAGGGTGCACCCCCACCAGCACTTCTAGCACCACTAGCCCAAAGCTGTATACATCACACTTCTCTGATGCCGCCATTGTTGAAGCCAGCTCTGGGAACATATGGATGGGTTACTTACCATTACCATCTTAGAGTGCATCAATGGGGTCAATTGATAAGATAAAAGAAAGGTACCTAGAATGCAATTGTAATTAAAGATATGGAAGATTTTAAATAAGATAATGTGATATATAGAAAATGATGATGACAATTTGAATTGCAGTTGTATTGATAAAGTACTTGCCTGGTGCCATGTAGCCAACGGACCCAACTGCTCCACTCCAGAGAGACTTGCTCACAGACATCAACCTTGCAGTGCCAAAGTCGAAAGACTTTAGGCACTGATGCAAAATCTAACAGAACGTTGTTTGTGCATATGTCTCTGTGAACTATAGGGTGTACTTGATCATGGTGCATGTACGATAGGGCATCTGCTATTCCTTTTATCATCATAACTCTTTCCCTCCATCCCAAAATTTGCTCTCCCTCTTGTCCCTTCAAAGAGTTTCTCAAACTCCCCTTCTCCACGTAATCATACACCAAGTACATGCTTCCCTTCCAGACACAAAAACCATGCAACTTCACAATGTTCCTGTGACGAATTTCTGTTAGTGCCCTCACTTCACTCTCAAAAGCTTTCCGAACAACAACTTCATCCAACCCCTCCTCATCTGGTGTGTGGATTTGTTTTACTGCAAATGTTTTACCTGTTGAAAGTGTGGCTTTGTAGACACTCTCTTGCCCACCAATGCCTATGCAGAACTTGTTACTGAAATTGTCTGTGGCATCTACAATGTCCTTAAATGCTAATTTCACGCCATAGTTCTCTAGTGCAGTGAAAGTCTCATCCGTTGTAGTCTCGTTACTTCTTTTTTGCTTACAGATGAGCATTGCTAGCAATGCAAGAACAATGGCAGTTGTAGTTGGTACTAGTACCGGGATTACCACCTTCAAATATTTTTTCCCTGTACCATGGAGGCCTTGTTCATCTGTATCACAAGGCTTCATGCCTTGTTCTGTTTTTCCACATAGACCTGGATTGCCAATCAAGGATTCAGGGGAAGCATGTTCTAAAGCAAACTGATTGGGAAGAGAACCCACAAAATTGTTGTAGAAGATGTCAACACTTATCAGGCTTCTAGCGCCCTCTAATGTATGTGGTATTGAGCCTGTAAGATTGTTGTGGGACACATTAAGAATTTGGAGGTACGTATTCATTCCTACCTCTAATGGAATTGCTCCGGAAAGAAGATTGTGACTCACGTCAAGCTCTATCAGCTGTTTCAACATTCCAATTTGGGGTGGAATTGGCCCCTCAAGTTTGTTGCTTACAAGATACAGGAAAGATAGTTTTGGGCTGTTGCCAATCTCCTTCGGTATTGATCCTGATAGGCGGTTGTCACTCAGGTCCAGACGGTACAACTTTGTACTTGGGTTAAAGAACTGATCTGGAATATTGCCTGTGAGTCGATTGGATGAAATGTTCAGCTCTTCCAGATTTATCAAGTGCCCAATGGCAGGTGGGATGTGGCCTGATATGAAGTTGTCATTTAAATGTAGACTAGTGAGGCTTCCACATTCACCCCATGTTGGTGCCAATTCTCCATGTCGCTGATTTTCTCGTAAATATACTAATTTGAGAAGTGGGTATACCCCAAAAGCATTGGTGATGTCCCCATCTAGGCGATTCTGGGAAAGAACAAGCCTTTTTAAACTTGAGCAATTTCTTATACTTTGAGGTATGGGCCCAGTGAACTTGTTCTCAGAAGCAGAGAAGTATTCCAGCTTTCGACCATGGCAGACCAAAGGGGGAGTTGACCAGAGAAATTGTTTAAAAAGAAACTGACGTCTTGGAGTAAACGAGGTCCAAAATCTTGAGGTATGATGCCAGAGAAATTGTTGGCATCAAGACGTAGAAGCCTAAGGTTGTTCAGGTTGGTTATGGTTTGTGGCAAGGAACCTTCAAACTTATTGTTGGAAAGAGAGAGCGCCGCCATACTCTTCATGTTACCTATCTCAGGTGGGAGATTCCCAGTAAGTGAGTTATTGAAGAGAGTCATGATTTGCAGTTGAACCAAGTTTCCAAAGCTAGATGGTAAGGGACCAGTCAAATGGTTCTCAGACAAATACAAGGAACTTTATGTTCCTCAAATTTCCCAATTCTGAAGGTAATGTCCCGTGTAGAAGGTTCCTAGATAGATCTAAGTATGTCAAGTTGTGCAAAGAACCAACCTGAGTTGGAATGTGTCCTGTGAGCAAATTAGAAGAGAGTTGCAAAGCTGTGAGCTGACTCCAATTAGAAATGAGGGATGGATGGATCTCACCTGATATTTGGCTGCCAGAGAGGTCAAGGGCGGAGATTTGAGTAAGAGATTTTAGGGATGGTGGCAATGGGCCTGACAAGTTTGTTTTAGAGCAAAGCAAGAACAGTGAGCTCGGTGCAGAAACTGAGCTCATCAAGGATGGGAGAGTTGAGGTGAATATTTCTCATGTCTAAATTATTTAGCTTTGTCAAATTGCCAATGAAGGAGGAAATTTGGCCAGTCATATTTGTGTTGTCCCCCAAATGTAACTGTTGGAGTTTTCCAAGCTTTCCCAGCTCCAAAGGAATTGGGTCTGTGATCAAGTTCATTGATAGATCTAGATGAACCAAGTTAGTACAGTTCAACACAAAGAGTGGAAAATCAGGGCCAATGTAGTTGAGTCGAAGCGAGAGAGAGTTCAAATGAGGAAAACCAATGAAGTGAACTGGATCATCAGGTGATTCAAGATAATTGCCAGAAAGGTCCAAGTAACTCAACCTTTGCAAATTGCTCAGCTGATGGGGGATAACTCCTGTCAAGCTATTATCATAGAAGTGAATAAACTGCAAATTCCTCATGCGTCCAATCTCCTTTGGAATAGAACCACTGAAATTGTTGTGGGTGACATCAAGGTGGGTGAGCTTGGAAAGGACTCCAATCTGAGATGGTATGAGACCAGAGAGCTGGTTGCTACTCAAGTTGAGCACAGTGAGGCTGGGGATGGCAGAAAAGTTTAGCTTGTCAAGTGTTCCTCTCACTCCAGCACTGCTGAGGTTCAACTCAGTGATGCTCCCACTGGAATCACAACCAACTCCCCTCCATTGGCAAGGACTTTGGTTGTGCCCATGAGACCATGAACTGAGAGAATCAGAGGCACGTAAGCTGCTTTTCCAATTAAGCAAAGCCTCTGCCTCATCTTGAGCTGAGATTTTCACTAGCAATTGTGAGCATAGGAAGATAAATGAAGGCAACTCTCAAGATTGTCATATTGATGGTAGCTAGTGCAATCTATCATAACATAGTTTGCAAGTTGGAAAATGAGTTTGTGTTTGTGTGTGAGCTAAGATAGTAGCATGAAAGTTGTATCTATAATTTTGATATCTCAACACGATTATTGACCCAAGCTTGCCATGCATGAGATAAGTCTTCAGCCATCGTATTATGATGTTTATAGCCACCCCATAAGCCAGTCTTCCTCCATTGTTTTATTATGTATGTTGATAGTCACCGTATATGTCAACAGCGTGTGGAAACTCCTATTGTTCTGACCACATTTTAATTGAGATATATCGGATTTATACTGGGTATTGGCATATTTCGCACAACAGGATGTAATTAGATTCAACCGGATTTAAATATTATAGTAAAATATTTTATTATACATTAAAAATAATTTCTAATTAATATATAATTAAATATCAGTTAACATACTGCTGTTTTCAACAAAAAAAAAGGTTTAAAAATATATTGAATTAAAAAATTGGGCATGAATTAAAATAGTATAATAGTCTAAACCGAAATAGATTTAAAGAGGATACATGGTTAGTGTTATATGATTACACAGTCACTATGATACAATATTTAAAATTATTGACCCAAGCTTGCCATGCATGAGCTAGGTCTTCAACCATCGGTATAATACAATATGATACAATATTATGATGTTTGTAGCCACCATACAAGCCGGTCTTCCACCATTGTTTTATGATGTTCGAAGTTCCATTGGTTTGTCCCACATTTTAATTGTGGTATATCGGATTTATAGCGGGTAGTGGCATATTTTGTATAACACGAGGGACTTAGATTCAACCCGATTTAAATATTATAATAAAATATTTTATTAGACATTAAAAATAATTTTTAATTAAATATCTGTTAACATACTAATGTTTTCAACAAAAAAATTAGGTTTACAAAATTATTGAATTAAAAAATCGGAGATAAATTACAATACTAGTCTAAACCGGAACAAATTTAAAGTCACCCAGTTAGTACTATACAATATTTAAAATTATTGTTTGTACTACTTTTAATTTATAATATCATATTATGCCACCCAATTATACTCGGTATACTATACAGTGCCTTTAAATTCATTACGATTAAGGGTTTTGTATCATTTTAATTTGTACCATATTTTTAAATTTAAAAATTTAAAAATTTTAATTTTTTGTCATGAAATTTACGATATCTTACCTGTTATTTAATAAAAAATTAATGATAAAATATTTTTATTGTGTACCAGTTATAAATTCGGTACCAAAACTGATTTATATTTAAAATTAGGGTCCCATTTGATTGATGACTCTTCTGGCTTTAACGTGTTGGAAATGAATGGAGGGTGACTTGGGAAGCTTTTCTAGGAAGAAAATAAACCATTCTTGCTGACTTTGTATAGGGAAACACGGTCTAGAAGTTGTTTGGTAGAAAGATTAGCATTAACATGGAAAATGCCACCCATGTTTTTTGGGAGTGTTTGCGGACTTTTGTTATACATGTAACATGAGACTTAACTAAGTCTCAGCACCTTCTTAAATTCGGGACCTGATAAATATCAGACATATTTACTTTCATTTTACCCTAAAAGCCCACAACTTACCGCCGTGTAATATCTTTTCACCTTCCCTCAACGCATAAACGCTTGTTCGCCTCCACGCCGCCGTGAGATGCCACCAAACTCTCTTCTTGCCCGACAAATTATCCTCTACTGCCAGCCTTCATGCTCTGTTGTAACTTGCAAGTGATCGCCTTCCCTCGTTTTCTTGCTGTGAGTATTAGGTAAAAACTCTTTTTGGGTTGGATTGTATCATGGGCTTGATTACTACCGGGTATTTATTAGTTTTCCTTTTGGAATTTATTCTTGGTATTTTCTTGGTTGATTTGTAAGAATATACAGTGGGTTGCAGGGATTTGTTTGATTTGTGAGTTGTATTGTATGATGTTGTGGTTATACGGATATATTGGGTGGATTGTAATAATGAGCATGAATATTACACAGTGTGTATTAATTTTCCGTTTGTTGCTTATTTTTTGAGTGTTTTAGCTAATTTGTGGGATTATGTAGTAGGTTGTATGTTATATAATGTCATTGGTGTAGAGATTTGGTTAGTTAAAATGATAAATTGCTTTCGGTTTCTTGCAACTAGTGGCTACTTTGATTGTCATTGTTTATTTTTATTTTTTAAAAAGAAATATATCTTGATTGTATGTGAGGTTTGTTTTGTAAATTTCTTGGTTTGAAATTGGCTTGAGGTGTCTTATATACTTCTATGATGTATTTTGTATCAATGGAAGAGATGCAAATTGCTTTATTGTGATATAGGAAAAACAATGTTAAGAAATGAGAAAAACATGTTTTTTATTTTCATATATATTTTGCAGTACTTGAATGAAAGGCAGATTGTAATGTTTTGAACAGGTCATGTTTTTCTTCCTTAATGGGTTGGGTTTGGTTTGGTTTTGGGTTTGTCGTTTGGGTTTGGGTCGAGTCCGAACTTTTAAGGACAATAATGATATATAGCTATTAAAATGTTTGTTTATGGGTTTTCTTATTGGTTCGAGTTCAACCCGACCTGTTCACAACACTAGTTGTAAATAGTTGATCTGTCACAAAAGTATATTTATAGTTATTAAAAAATTTTCTGTATTTTAATATATTTCAGATTAAAATTTATGTTTTTTAAAAAGATATAGTAATTTTTAAATCGTATCAGATAGGAGAAATTCAAATTAAATATGGTTATAATAAATGAAATCAAGATTAAATTGTATTTGGATTTGGATATTTGGATTGAATTGGATTATGGCCATTCCCAAACTATATTTGATACTAACTCATACCTACTTTGCACTAGATCAAAAAGATGTGAAGCAGTATAATTAACCTATATATATTAATTCAAAGTAGCATGTAATTTTCATGGGCGTTGAAGGAAGGATAAGACCCAATGCCCAATGGACAACCTTATCTTGACTTTTTAGAAGTTGTTAAAGTTTGGATTGAGTTTGTAATACCTTAATTCGGCCTAAAGGGACAGATCAAATCGTGATATTATAATTTGGAAGCTACTTGTTGGGCTATTGTGACAGGCTTTACAAAAGCGAATCTCAACCCTCAATGGAGGTTTAAGACAGACACCAGGTTCGGTTTTCATATATTGCATGCATAGTTCATATTAATAGGTGGATCTTAGACTTAAAGGATTCATATACGAACACCCCTAATCATAATAGAGGTTGAACTACTCCTACAACTATGAGTGGTGAGTTATGGGCATGCTCGTACTGTAGTGCCCTCATGATGGCCTCTGCAAGAGTTGCACAGGAGAATGTTGCCACAACCGTTGGCAAACTAATGTGCAATCTCGATACAAACTAGGTAGCCCTCTCCCAGTTTGATGAGAAGCTATCTAGGGCGAACCTCTCTAGCATTAGGAACCTGGACGGGTACTCTGTTATGGACATACCCTCATGCAGCATCAAAGACAAGAACTCGGCCCATGTAATATGCTAGAGGAGTACTGAGAGTAGAAGACTTCCCTAAACTCGTCCCATGTAATATGCTAGAGAGCCCTGCCCTTTAGAAAGGTTGTGTGGGCAAAGTCCCACCACAGTCTGCCATGCTCTGCATAGCCCTAGTGGCTAGGCACACCTATAGCTCTGGGGGACACCCCAAGTGTACCAACACTAATCTAGCCAAGTCAATCAACTCCAATGTGACCTCGGGATTCGTTATCCCATAAAATAAATATCTTCCATTCTTCAGGAAGCGCTTAACATCCCAACGCTTACTGGTCTAATGGGGCTGCTCATGGCCCTAATTGCCTGAGCCCTCTCCAACAACAAAATGACGGGTTCTAGCCGTCTCCGCCTCACTGCCAGTATGTCTAGGGAGTGGAACTCCCATTGGCATCCCCGAGGTTGGGATCTCATATAGCCCTATAGCTGGTTGCACAGGTGGAATATGGGGATACTGAGCTAGTGTTGTTGGCGATGGTGATACTCGCTCTGGCTCATAGGCTTTAGCAGGTGTCTCTTCACTTGTTGGCCTCATCTCCAGTTTGGCCAGGACCATGGCCATCTCCCGGATTGTATCCAATAGCTAGGTATCATGGGATCGCTGCTCGTCTTCCATGGCTCTCTTCTACTCTGCCCTTAGGTCCTGTTGCTCCTCTCGCAGAACCCTAATCAGCTCTATCTGGGGATCTGCCACCGTCTCCTATTCGGGCGATGGGGATCACCTGTTAGGGAAGTCCTGCGGCATAGCGGCGGTCTACCTCGGTGTCCTCTTGCCATTTGCTCAGACTATATAACCACTAACACTAACCACAAACTAATTGACATAGACGACTTGCAAACTATGGCTCTCAAACTACAACACACAAATTGACTACTGGAACACAAAAAAGGAGGTTAACAAAAACACACGCAAAGGCATACTTGCCAGCTAGGCTATCGATCAGTATAGGGTGGTGGGGGGTCTTTAAACAAAACAACTACATACAACATATCATGCAGGCATATAATCCAACATATAGCATGTGTGTACAACACATGCATCCCAAAAGTATGTCGTCTTAATAGCCCAAGAGGTTGGCTTTGATGCCAAGTTGTAACACCCCGATTCAGCCTAAAGGGATGGACTAAATTATGATATTATAATTTGAAAGCTATTTGTTGGGTTATCATATACAAACTTTATTGAAGTGGATCTCAACCCTCCGTGGAGGCTTAAGACGAACACCAGGTTTGGTTTCGTGCTAATAGGCGGATCTTAGACTGAAAGGATTCCTATATGAATACCCCTAGTAGTAACAGAGGTTGAACCAACCCTACGACTATGAGCGGTGACTTTAAAAATGTGTTGATCACTCCCAACTGTAGAAGAAGCATACATCTACTATAATTTTGAGGTTGCATGCTATTGTGTATATCATATTTTTACTACTTACTTCAAGTAATTGGCTTACGTCTTTTTATTAGTTACACGAAGATGATACGACTATTTAAACAAGGGTTATGGTTATCTATTCCACTTACCCTACGTGAGCAATAATCAAAGCGTCAGAGAATTTCATAGCATTATCGAGTATTAAGGCATCAAACCCTAATACTTGGACTTCACGTGGGTCTTTAAGTGGTGTGAACCAGAAGCTCCTCCACCCACATTACTTTAACACACAAACAGCTGTAGCCAAATACGTTTCATGTACTTGACTTAGCTCCTCGTCATGTTCTGGAACTCTAGGGTTTGTATACGTTGTGGACGATGGTTAGCCTTGCCCTAAAGTATTATAACTTTACAGTAAAATATAATAATATAAAGATAAAACATGCTAGCACAACTATCATGGCATATATCTGAATCGTACAAGGTTCACATAGTGAGGGCATATGCTAGTCATATGGTCATTTACAAAATACATAGTCTAAAATAGACAACATAACAGAGAGCCCCCGCCACCACCGCCACTGAGGTGTTTGATCCATGCACCTAAGTTTGCCAATGCCAGGGAACCTCACCTACATATAATAGAAAACCACGTCAGTAATCAAATAAATTTGATTACCGGCCCGAATAACAATTGGTAAAATAGCAACCTAGCAAATGGGTATTCCATTACCCATGGAAACTTAAGAAACTTCAGAATTGCCTCACATTGGGCAGTACGCAAACTTACTTAAACAAGTGCAGGCGTGCATGCACGATTAATATTCATAATCATACATATAGCACTTACGCCCTCACATCCACCATATTACACTCGTCACAATGCTCGAGTAGCAAAAGGAACTATTAAAGTTAGTGTCACAAATTCTGAAAATTTGTTGTGTTACGCAGTACCCTCATACTCAGTATTACCTCAGGGTTTGAAGGAGTATTAGTGCGGTTCATATATATCTCCATACAGCTAACTCTCTTATTCGTAAAATCCATAAAAATGTGTGTACTTATATAATAGGTTTAGGGGAGGGGCTTCTATCATATATATCTAGAGCTTTAGTTCAAAAACTAACAAGGGATATCATCCTTGTAGTTTTCTTAAACATGTATAGAAAATACGGCTAAATAGCCTGACATCGGATAGATCTAATAAAACGTCGTTGATACCGTCCTACGTATAAAACACGACACATAGGAGTCAAGCAGAGATCAAACAACGGGAGAGTCCTACCGACCTAGGTGAGTAGAGCTACACATTCTAGTTGGTGAGCTCACCCGCGATACCTAGCATGGAGATGGAACTGAATAAGAATTGGATTACATCGGCACGCAAAATGAGGCAATGCCACCACACAAGCTTAATACTTAACATCACTTAATTAGGTCTTGAGTGAAGTGTTTAACCTTATTATGTAACTTAATTAAAGTTTTGGTTTCATGTTCACTAAGTGGGTTTTAATCAATTCTAGGGTTTTTAAACAAATGGGCTTATTAGACGATTTTTTGGACGGGCCTAACAATGTCCAAATGGGCTGAAATTCGGACGGGTTGTCCTTTATGATCTAAGGTACATAGGTAAATTCTACCATGGCTAGCAAATGCCCATTAAACTCAGCCTCAAGGTGTTGGAACAGTGTTCCTGGGTCGTGCACTAATTTTGTAACTATTGGTTCACGAGTTAGAGGACTCCAAATGGGCTTGGGTCAGTGGGCCTAGTTAGCTAACACAAAGAGTTTGAATCTAGTAAGAGATAGGCCAATATACTTTGTAAATAGGCCTGAGTGGATTTTACAAGTTAGGTCACTCGATGGGCTACTTCTAGAGCTATCTGAACCCTAATAAATTTGAAATTCACAAATAAAGTTGGGAACCTACCTAAATGGGCCCAAAATTGGTTACGGTGCCACTAAGACATTGGGTAATGTATGGACCAAGTTTCACTAAAATCCAACACCCTAACCTATTTCACCCAGTATTTTTGCAATATCCATGTAAACACCTCTAAAACATACCTCGATAATTTTTCCCATTCCCAAAATTTACATCTTTCAAGTATACTCTTTTTATAATATCATATAATTTTACAAGATTTTGTTAGTTTGAAATTCATGGCTTAAAATATAACACAATCACAGATCATGCTCATAGTCATAAATACACAGGAAATACAAGGTGTACTTAAGAGTGATGTTCATGATTATTTAGTAGTTATATTAGGGTTACAATTTTACCACTAACTCTTAAAATTACCATGAAAAATATTTCATGCTGTGCATCAACAGATCCTACAAGGTCAGAGAGTAAAAATTGGAGAAAGGAGCGCTTATATCCCTATAATAGTCCAAGTCGCCACCTTTCCTCACTTTTTTCCCTCATAAATGTAAATTATAGGGCATTGCACATAAAACAACCAACAGGAAAGTTGTAGATCTACATGTTATGAGTGTAAAAAATAATAATCGTGCAAATTGAACATCAGAATGCAAAGATATGATTTTTATACTAAAACGGTGCATATCAGTGACCTACATGCATTGTAAAAATTATATTTATTTATTTACATGTCTAAATATGATAAATATGTACTTAAAATTCTCCTAACATTCAGATATGGACAATAAAAATGTCTTTAAAATAAATTTGTAGAAGCATACAAGTGATACACATCAAACAACGAGCAACATAGGTAGTCTAAACTTGATGCTAATGAGCGAAGACCAAAGGGAGGCCTTTTGAGGCATCCAACCTCAAAGCCTACCATCAAAGGATTCTAGGAACGTGGAGGGTTTGCTTGGAGCTCCGTGGAGGAAGAAGAAGGCCAAGGAGAGTAGAAGAAAGTGATCGGAGGTGAGGAGGGAAGGAGAAATGGTGAAAAAGTGAGAGAATGGGTGAATTTTATAGAAAAAGGGTGGTTGATTTGATGATGTTATAAGTATAGGTACCATACCTAAAGAGGTATGGGTTGGATAAGGAGGTATGTGTTGGTTTGGTGATGTTATAGAGGTACGGGTGCCATACCTATAGAGGTGTATGGCTGTCATTCCTATACAGGTATGAATGTCATACCTATAGAGGTATGAGTGCCATACCTATAAATATATGGGTTGGGTTAGCTAAAGAGGTATGGGTCGGGTTATCTCAAAACCCAAAAACTTAGGCTTTTATCTTAACGTGATCGAACCTACCTCAAGAATTGCACTGCATGTCCCAAAAGGGGTTAGGACTATCCGGAAGGTTATCAAACACACAACAAGTATACAAAAGACAGGCGAGGGACACGGTCCTAATAGTTAACTATATATGATTAAATTAGACCAAACATTAAAAAGTCGGGTATGCCACATCCAAACAGGTATACTGAACACCGAAGGAGGATTGCCACGGAAGTTAGTTTATGAGAAAAAAAGTGGCAATTTAAAAGTATGACTCAAGATGTGGTGTTGTATGCAACTTATATTAAATAAATATATACCCTGATAATGTAGATAGATTCTTGTTAATGAATTAATAAATTATACTATTTTACTCTATTTTTTTTCAAAGATATTATTTTACTTTGTTACTTTTATTTTTATTGAATTCTATCCGCTGAATGTCTTATTTTTAAGCAAAGATCATTTTTGGTATTGACAGGAGTTGATTGTCTTTGGATGAAATGCATAATTTAGAAAGTTCTCCTAATTAAAATTCTATTTTTTTGCTATAATTAAACTTCGTGCTTCCCTAACCATGCTAGTATTTCATAATTCGAAAACTCGTTATTGACTCAGCAAACTCAGTTCGATCAACTGTCTAGTCAAACTCGGGTAAAATCTCATTATTGACTCAACAAACTCAGATCAATGAGCAGTCTAGTCAATCTCATGTTTGGCTACGTTTATGTCGGTTTTTATACTTCTGGATGGAGCATTGAGAGTTTGATAAATAAAATTGATCATCAAGCACACCGACAGATGGATGAAAGAAAAGATGAAAAGGTTGAATTGAAAACTCCTGCTAGTAATGTTGAATTGAAGTTAAAGAAGTCCTTTAAGAATAAAGGAATTAAGGGATCTTTCAAGTAATCATTCAATCAAAAAGTTAAAGTCAATGTTTATCAAAGGGTTTGTTTCTTTAGCAAAATAACGGAACATATAAAGAAAAGCAGTTAGAATTTTTTGAACCCTCTAAAAAGATATCCACAAGTGGGAGTATTTTTCTTGTATCATACTTTTCTATATTGAACCTTTTGCCGTAGGTGGGCTGACTTAAGTGCTACTATTCATGTATATGATAATTTTTGGAGATTCAAGACTATGAATGATTTACGATGGAAACAACTATATACATATGGGTAATGATGAATAAGCAACTGTTGAAGGATAAAGGCTTATAAGTTACATCTACCAAATAATAATACATTTGAAATTTTTTATTGTCTTTATGTTCCTACCATGAGGAAAAGCTTGTTGTTAGTTAGTACCTCTTGGAAATATGTATAAAGACAATGAGTATATTCTATAAATTTGTAACCAAAACAATGCACAGATTCAAAGCCAAAAGTTTGTTCAATATGATTCTTCGGTTCTACTGATTATGACTTAGTGACGTGGGTTTCTCAGTGCAGTAGCAAATAAATCGTCATATATTATATAGGATGATATTATGGAGTCTCGGTATTTATTATAATTGGGTCTTAGTGTATTCTTCGTTGTAGTATCTAGATCGTTGTCCCCATTTGTTGTAGGTAACTCTCAACTATCATGGGATTGTTTGTTATAGCTATGTTTTGACATTTTGTGAAACGTGTCATTTGCCCGATGGGTTCTGTGCTAGTTTGGCTTTAAGACTGAGTAGTTTGTCCAGCCCTTTTGACTTTGAATCTGTGCATTGTAAGGTGTGATTGACCCAAGGCCTTAGCCTCCTCCCAAATTCAGCTGACCTTGGTACGTGCTACCTCACTGCGACTTTTATTTTTTCAGTTTTTAGTCGTGTTGAGTTCACTTAGGTTTAGGACTGCGTCACTCACGAGTCTAGATTATTGTCATGTGTGTGGAACCTCTTTTTAGGTGATCCAAACCCATGCAGGACATGCAATGCGGTTCCTGAGCTCCCTCAGCCTCCTTAGGGCCCTAATGTGTGCACAACTATGCTTGGTGCAAGGGTGCCCTTCCATCACCCTAGTGCCAACCCATTCAGGGTTAGGGCTCTATGCTTGGGTGCAACAACGTGGGACTAATACCCTTGTGCCCAAATTTGAAAATTTCCCCACTTTTTTTGGCTCAAAGGTACTCCTCCAGCGCCCTTGTGCCTAGACCCGTGACCCAACTTTGCGTGCGGGTTGGTCCAATAGGAGCACGGGCTTGGTTTGGTTAGTTTTCGTGGTCCGACATGGTAGAGGCTAGGGCAAAGGTGATGGTCTGACGCCCTTGCATTGGAACTATTTTCATGCCTATAAATACAATTTCTTCTCCTCCATTTTTACTTCTTCACTTACTTGCTCTGACCCTCGCCTCTTCCCCTCTCTTCTGCACTTCATCCACAATCCTTTCTAGTTTCTCCAAGCCCCTACATGACCTAGGAATTGAATATCTTGTGGTAGGAAACCCCAAGAGACCTCCTCTTAGCCTCATGTGAGGCAAAGGTTTCACCTTTCCATCTTTTTCTGGCAATTTTATGTCTATTTGGGTGCTTTTCATGCTTATGTGTATTTTTGATGTATTGTTTCATGTTAGATCTCTTTGTTAGGAGCATTTAGGATTTTGTTTCCTCATTTTTTCATACGTAGAGTAATAGATATAAGTTTTACAAGTTACGTGTGTAGATCTATGCATTATTTCGGTAGAAAATTGATATATTGTGCTGTAGATCAGAGTTTTGCATTGTGTTTATCTTGAAATGTTCATAAGAGGTAGATATGCAAGTTGTATGAAGATGGGTTCATCTGATTATGTCTTTGTGAGCATGCATGGGAGTAAAAATTAGTGAAAAGTGACAGCTTTATTATTTTTAGTGGCCTACCCACTACTTTTCCAAATTTTTACACCATGTTGTCAGTAGCATTTGGATGCAATCTTTTGCATCAATGTATCTTGTGATGTTAACAATTCGATTTTAACTTTATGAAAAAAACAAAACTTTTTTGTGTTAAAATATCATACTAAAATTACATGATTAAGGGCTCCAAAAGTGTGTTGTATGTATTGTACTGTTGGTGTGTTATGTAATCCTTTGAGATTTTGTTCCTTGGTGAAGTTATTAAAAGATGTTAATTAAATCTATTAAAATTACCTAATAACTTACTAAGTGTCTATTGGAAATGTTTAAATTTTGATTTGAGTCAAAAATTATTTAGGTGGGTAGTCAATTGGGTTTTTTGGAGTGAATAGAAATGCAGGGTGAAACCCTACTTCTCTTGCTCTGGTTACAAAATCCTAAAGACTAGTTGTTTGGTGATAAAATTCCTTGAACTTTCACGCAGACCTTAGAATGTGTCCTAATAACATCACCCTAAAATTTAGGAGTCATTGGCTCTTCAGACTTTGCATTAGAAATTTCCCAAGTTGGATAGGCCCAGCCAACTCTAAAAATAACCTAGCCAATGCCTTCCACTCCCGAGTTCACTTACGCCCAAATACTTAGAGTTTGGACTCAAAACCCCACGGTGTTGGCTAACTCTGAGACTTTATTTAGGCTTATTTGGAATCTCGAAGCCTATGATCCAACCTTAGGAAAATTAGTGTGCGAGCCATAAATATTGTTCCCAATACCTTAGCCTGACCTTAGTGGGCCTAGTTTACCATGTTAGCTGATGGGCCAATACTTGGTAAAATTTAAGTCACACTCTATGGATGTTAGCTCCCATTTTTCAAACCATTTGGATGTTGTTTGTATCATCAGAAAAATTGTCTGGTTAAGTTTGTTCAATAAAACCTTAAGTATTAGACTTTCCACAAAGTATACTTTCATCCCTAAACCCTGATTAAGTTACCTATTAAGGTTTAATGTCATTAAGACAGAAAAATAGTAAGTTGTGTAGGTTTGTGTTGTGTATATGTGGAGATTTTGCCTCGTTTTGCCTGCCATATTGGTTGGTGAGTGATTAGAGTTTTATTTTCACTTGTTAGGATAAGCAGAGTGAGCTTGCCGAGTTAGGATGAGGAGTTCAACTCATCTAGGTTTATAGGTGTAACACCCCGATTTCGGTTCACTTAAGAACCGAATTAGAAATGTTATGATTGAGTCGAGTCATGTTTAAAGTTGTTAGTCGGTAAGACTTGATCGATAAAATAGATCGAAACAACCCGCTTGGTGTCATGAGAATGGAAGACATCATTAAATATGCATCAAAACACATCAAATATAAATAAAAGTAATAAAATAAATAATTGTGTTGAGCTCAAGTATGTGTAGTGTTTATCTATCCTCCTACCAAAGTCGATGTAGGTTTTGCAAGACCTACATATATTATATGAAAACCGTCAGTAACGAATGTTATTGGTCTGAAAAATAACTAATACAATCTAGCAAATGGGTATTCCATTGCCCACAAAAACTTATGAAACTTCAAGATAGCCTCACATTGGGCGGTAAGAAAACATACTTCAGAAATTGCCAGCTCGCATGCATGGCTCATAATCATATTCATACATACATAGTGTTTACGCCCTCACACCTTCCATATCACTCGCCACGGTGCTCGAGTGGCAAAAGGAACAATTAAGTTAAAGCCACATATTCCACAAAGGCGCTGCATTACGCATTACCATCATACACTGCACTACCTCATGGTTTGAAGGAGTACTAGTGATATTTATATATATCTTCATACTGCTCACTCTTTTATTCTTGAAATCCATAAAAATGCGCATACTTATATAATAGGCTTAGGAAAAAGGCTTATGTCATAAATTTTTAGAGCATAAGTTTGAAAACCAACAAGGGATCTCATCTTTATAGTTTTATTAAACATGCATAGAAAACACATGTAAATGGTCCAACATCAGAGGGATGCAATAAAATGCCACCGATGTCATCCTACGTATAAAACACCATTAAACTCGACACTCAAGGAGGCAAGCAAAGAGGGAGAGAATCTTACGAACCTGTAGTCCAAGCTCAAAGCGTATCTGCACATCTACGGCGAGCTCAGACTCTGAAGCCTACATCGAAACCCACTACTAAATAAAATACTAACATCCTTATATGATGCATGCTCATGGTATGTGTTCATATCATCAATACATCCTAATTAAAGGACTATACTAAATAAACATACCGCTAAACACAACACGTAAATTGAGACATAATAAAGAGAATAACAAATAACAAATAATAAATAAATAAATACATACAATCATGAATAAATAGATAGATAATAAATAGATAAAAACAATCAATACTCTAATCATAGAATAATAATATCGTATACTATATACGTAAATGGATAAACACGAGTAAATATTATATATACCCATGTTAGTAATCATATAAACAATTAAATAAATAAATACATAATCATTCTATAAATAAATAATTAAATAAATATTTAATTTTTATTAATCATGAATAATAATAATAACATAGTCATCATTATAGAATATGTAATTAAATACATTTAAATAATAACATACACACAACGAACAAGTAGATAAACAAATACATACAAATTAGTAAATATAAAAAGACTAACATTAATAAGTAAATATAATATTAATAATAACAAATAATGATGTAAACACATATCATATACGATAAACATATTAATATAAATAAATATATAAGTAAAAACACTTATAACATCAAATTATGCTAAATAATGTGAATATGCATATAAACTAACATAAGGGTTTTCGAATTACCAAAAATGGTCAAGAAACGGCCGAAAACGAGCTGAACCGGACCCAAAAGGCTGAACCAAACCGAACTGAATGGGCTGAACTAACCTGGTCTGGGTTAACTGGAAAATGGGCTGGGTTGGCTAGGCTGATGGACATGGACATGGACATGAGTTGGCAGACTCGGGCATGACCAGGCGAACACAGTCGGGGTAGGGAGAATTCAATGGGGGTAACCGGATCGGGCGGAGGGGCGGTCGTGCCGGTCGACGGCGGCATAGCTGGGGTTGCCGCCGACCGGGATCTGTAGGAGGCGTCAAGGCGAAGCTGGTGGTGGTGTTGATTGGTGGAGTCCAGCCCACGTGCTGGCCAAAAAATGGTCGAAAAGAGGCGGCTTCACTACTGTGTGTGGCGACATCGCCGGCGTCAATTGCGGCCATGGCAGTGGACGATGTTGGTCCCAAACTGGAAATCTCGGCGAGGGGAAGCCATCGGGATGGTCGGATCGGCTTGTGGTGGCTCGCCGGCACCTGGAAAACGGCCCAAAATATGGCGGCATGGATGATGAACAGTGATAGAAAACTCGGTCGCTGACGGTGACTGTGGTTAGGGGTGCTAATTGAGCGAGCCAGCTCGTGAGCATTTGACGTTCGGCTCGACTCGACTCGACTCGAAACTCGATATTAAAATGCTCGTCGACTCGAACTCGAATCTTACGAGTCGAGTTTGAGCAAGGCAGTGTTCGACTCGACTCGACTCGGTTATAACTCGAACTCGACTCGTAACTCGACTCGAACTCGACTCGATAATATAATATAATAATATACATAATATCACTTACATACTCAAAATATAGTTAAAAATATAATAGGGGGATATAATTTTGCATTAAAATACACTTCTTCAGATTCTTCCCAACCTCCAATTTCTAATTGTCTCTTTCCTTCACAGTTTCCAAAAAGTGCTTCCATGCATTATCGGATTATCTAGTTAATAATTATCTATAAAAAAATATCACATAATTTTATGAAAAAAAATATTAATAGAGGATATACACTTATATTAAAAATTCCATTCATCTTTGCTGAAAACATGATATGAAAAATACTTATATATAAAAAAAGGAAAGCACTAAATAATACCCAAAAAATAAATACCTAACAAATATACACAAAAAAGTAATCAAAGACAACAAATTATATATTTTTTAAAAATATCAAGAAATTTAAATTGGATTGATTTATTTTAATTGTATATAATTTTATTATATTTTTTAATATTTTATTTAGTATTTTTTGGATTTATTTTATTAGTATTAACTCGAGTCGGGAGCGAGTCAAATTTTATTTACAAAACTACCCTTACATTCATAAGCGTCGCTTCGTCTTCTCTCCCGGCCTCTTCTTATACCCATGCCATGCCGCCTTCTTCCTCCTAGCCGCCTTCTTCTTCTGGCCGCCGCCGCTGCCGCCGCCGCTGTGGCCGACCGACCGTAGCCATCGTCTTCGACCACATTCCCCGACCCATCCCGTCCTCCTCCGCCCGGATAGCGGCCTGACTTCCCCACCCTTCCCAAAGTGCAAATCTTCCAACCGGCCGCGTTCTTGTTCTGGCCGCCGCCACCGCTGTGGCCGACCGGATCCTTCATCTCCGATCGCCATCTCCGATCTATCGCAACCCTCCGCCCGGACCGCAGCCTAAGTTTCCCGGCGTTCCAGAAGTGCAATCTTCCTCCCGGCCTTTCTCTTCTTCTGGTCGCCGCCACTGCCGTTGCAGCCGCCATGCTGCCGCCGCCTTTGTGGCCGACCATAGTCATTATCTTCGACCAACTTCCCCACCCATCCCGTCCTCCTCCGCCCGGACAGCAGCCTGACTTGCCCGGCCTTCCCAAAGTGCAAATCTTCCAACCAGCCTCCTTTTTCTTCTGGCCGCTGCCGCCACAGCCGCTGCTGCCACTGCCGCCACCGCTGTCGCCGACCGAACCCTTCATCTCCGACCACCTTCCCTGATCCATCAAAGTCCTCCACCTGGTTCGCAGGTTGTGTTTCCCGGAGTTCCTGAAGTGTAATCCGCTTTTCTTCTGGCCGCCACCATTGCCGCAGCCGGTGTGGCCAACCAGCGTCCTCCTCTGCCCGGACCGCGTCCCGACTTTCCCGGCATTCCCGAAGTCCATTCTTCCTCCCAGCTACCTTGTTCCTCAGGTATGGTGACGATCCCCCACATATTTTTATTTTACTGTATATAATAATAATAATAATAAAGTAAATATCACTTAGCTATTTAAAATAATTAAAATCATCATTTACCATTAAATTTTAGCTTCATTCCCTTATAAAAACTATTGCTTAAATTTTTTTAATACTAGGGCTCTTGGGTAAATTAATACTAATTAATTTATGAAATAAATGAATTTATTAAAATAAATTATATGATAATTAAAAATATACTATTATTTTATTTAATTTTCTATCATTGTCTTTTTATTACCCATAAGATGAAATATTTTTTATTATTATTTTTAGATATGGGTTAAAAATTAGACTTAGGTAATAAATAAAATAAAATAAATATTAATAGGTCTTTTTATCATTTTTTTTGCTAAAGGGTTGTGAGTTGATCGGTGCATTTATTATTGAGTGTTAATTTAATATTTTCTACTGTTTTTTATAAAATATTTTTTTATAAAGATATTTTTCTAATGTTAATATTAGAAAGTTAGTTCTGTGAGACATTTGAATATATTAGTTAGCAAATGCATTGACAATTAAATATAGAATACATGGTGGTCATGATACCTCGTATGACCTATATAACATAAATAAATATTTTTATTATGCAGATTATTAATGGCCACACCCACAGAAAATATGTCACAAGTGCCCCAAGTAGATCAGAAGAATAAAGAATCAACTCTAGAAGAAGAAAATCAACATAAAAATAAAGAAAAGAGAAAAAGAACATCGAAAGCGTGGAAGGAATTTTCGAGTGTTATTATTGACAAAAAGGAGTATAATCAATGTAAGCATTGTCAGAAGAAGTACTTGAAGTCTACGAGTGGTTGTACTACACAATTGAATCGGCATTTGATAACATGCCCAAAAAATAAGAAATCAAAAGGTCAACAAGAACTTGCAATTGTTCCAGTATTGCCTAGTCAAGATGAGGATTTAGAATTTGCAAGTGTGACTACTTATAAGTATGATAAGGAAAGGGTGAGAAAAATTTTATCCATCTTGATCATTGTGGATGAAAGACCTTTTCGATCAGTTGAGAGCAAGTTATTCAACATGTTGTGTATGGCTCTTAACCCAAGACATCAGAAAATCTCTCGACACACTATAAGGAATGATTGCATCAAATTGTATCAAGAAGAAAAAAGGTTTTGAAGAATATGTTGAGAGAAATAGAGAGTGTTTGTTTTACATGTGATACTTGGACATCTGGGCAAACCAAGTCATATTTGAGTTTCACAGTGCATTATGTGGATGCAGATTGGAAGCTACACAAGAAGATTCTTAATTTTTGTCATTTCCTCCTCCTCATACTGGTTATGCAATGGCAAATTTGGTAAGTGAGTTGATGATGGATTGGGGGCTTGAAGATAAATTTTTCACCTTAACATTGGACAATGCATCTGCCAATGATAGCATGGTAACACTTCTTAAAGATAGTTTTCCTTCTAATGCAAAGTTTACCATTAGATGCAATGTTTTCCATGTTAGGTGTTCAGCTCATATTCTTAATTTAATTGTTCAAGCTGGCTTGGTACACGTGAAAGGAGTTATTGAAAATGTTCGTGAGTCAATTAAATATATCAAGGGATCTACATCTAGAATGAAAGATTTTGACACTTCTTTAGCACATGTTGGCATATCAAGTAAAAGAGGGCTGAATTTGGATGTGCAAACTCGTTGGAATTCTACTTACTTAATGTTAAGATCTGCAAAAGAGGTAAAACTTGCTTTTAATCATCTAAAAGGTATAGATGAAAATTTTAAATGGTGCCCATCTGATATGGATTGGAATAAGTATGATGAGATTGAAGACTTACTTGAAGTATTTTATCAAGCAACTAATGTTTTCTCTATGAGTAAGTATCCAACAGCAAATCTATTCTTTGCCGTACTTCAAAAAGTGAAAGAGAAGTTAGATTACCTTCATGTTCATGGGCAAGGACATCTTTATCAAATGGTTGATAAAATGAAAGACAAATATGACAAGTATTGGGCAGAAAATAGTTTAGTTCTAGCCATTGCATGTGTGCTAGATCCAAGATATAAATTGGGAAGGGTTGAATTTGTTTTCCGCAAAATTTACCATTCTGAGTCAATTTTTCAAGCTGAAATGAAAAGGGTTGAGGATGCTTTAAAAGGGGTATACAAATTCTATGAGAACAAATTGAGAAATAGTTTGCATCATGATTACTTTCCTGAAAATGAAAGTGGTGATAAAATGCTCACTGATGAGGAAGAATTTGAAAGATTTATGGATTCTCGTGAGCAGTTCCATGTGAATAAATCAGACTTAGATGCATATCTTGAAGAACAAAGAATTAAAGTTAATCATGGAGCTCATTTTGATGTTTTGGATTATTGGAAAACTGCTTCATTGAAATATAAAACCTTAGGGGCCATGGCAAAGGATATTTTAGCAATTCCACTTTCTTCAGTAGCGTCAGAATGTGCTTTTAGTACAGGTGGGAGAATTATCAGTGATTATCGTAGCAATTTGAAACCAAACACAATTGAAGCTTTAATTTGTGCTCAAGATTGGCTACGCCCACGATATTGTGAAGAGAGCGAAGATGAGGATGACGAGGACTCAGGTAATGAATTATATTGTATATTTTACTCCTAAGCGCTTGCTATTTAATAGTGAATATTGCATTTCCTTATTTGTATTGTCATGATTGTATTTTTAAATTATTTCTATATTTTGATGTTATAATACTATTTATGAAGTAAGTTGAAGTGTGACTATATCGTAATTTTTATATTTAATTTTTCAGATCCAAAAGTGAAATAGTGTTCGTTAATATCAAATTCTATTGATTGGTTTTGCATCACACATTCAAACAAAAGGTATGTCTAAAATTTTAATATCTACTTTTGATAGTTGTTAACTTGTTATGCCTTTGGTAGTTATTACAAATTTTATTCATTGGGGATGATACTAGAATACATTTATTATTTTTACAAAATTTGTTTATTTTTATTTAATTTAATATCTCACAATAAATGATATTTATTAAAAAAAATTTTTCAGGATGAAGGTTGGATAAAAGCTGTCTAAATATGGATGAAGGCTATAAAATATAAACTTTTGATAGTTTTTTTTCAATTTTGGGTTTATAATTCTAAGCATTTTATCTTTTTGGAAACATATACTATTGAATGGTGTCTTAGGTATTTTGTAAAAAAAATGAAACATGGTTGAAACTTAAAAAAACTTTTTATCATTAAGATAGTTTATATAGACTATTTTTGTGAATTTCAATCTCTATAACTGAATATTTTTTTCCTAAACGAGTTACTTTCGACCTTATGATCGAGTTGGTTTTGAGCTCCCAAACGAACTGGTTTCGAGCTCCTAAACGAACTGGTTTCGAGCTCCCAAACGAGCTGGTATCGAGCTCCTAAACGAGCTGGTTTCGAGCTCCCAAACGAGCTGGTATCGAGCTCCCAAACGAGCTGGTATCGAGCTCCTAAACGAGCTGATCTCGAGCTCATTAAAATTAAACAGTTTAAGCGTATTCGAGCTCGAGTCGAGCTCGAACAGCTTAAAAATATTCGAATCGATTTCGAGCATATGTATTCAAAACTCGTTCGATCTCGAGTCGAACACGAACGAGCTTCGAGTTATTCGAGTCGAGTTCGAGCATAAGTTGAGCTCGGCTCGCTCGCTCGTTTAGCAACCCTAACTTTGTGGTGCCAGTGGTCGTGAGTGGTACGAATGGAAAGCCGGCCGCGAGTCGGTCATGGCCGTACTGAATGGGTGGCCAAAGGAGCTCCGGGGTCTCACCGGCGGCGAGCCAAAGTGGTGGCGGCGTTAAAGGTGGAAAACACTGAAAACAGGAGAAAACCTCAAAATCTATATGGGAAGCTAGGGTTGAGTGGATGTCTCAGATTTTGCCACGTGGTATGATCTGAGCATCCAACGAACTTAGTGGCCTAGTGGGGTCCACCTATAGGTAAAAACAATATACGTATGGACGAAAAGCTCGGATCAAGTCCGTCCAAAATTAAAACTGACTCAAGTTATAAAAATGACTGTATAGGTGGGAATTGAGGTAAGAAGGCTAAATGGGCCTTGAAACCCTAAACGCAATCGAGTTGGACCCCACAGGGCATAATCCGATGGTCCAAAATTTCTATGTTGCATACAAATGAAATACCTTGAAAATTCCAAACGAGTACTAAACATTGCAACGGCCTAGATCTAGGCCTAAAATCCTGGCTAACACATACAAACAACCCTGTATACCTCTATACACACTGATAACTCATGCTCTTATCATCTGCATGTCGAACATAATTAGCCACGGTAACATGCTCATAGGGCCATCTAGGCATTGTTACTTATATTATTAATATTGTTTTGCTCGAGCTTGCTCGAATCAACTCGAGACCCAAACTGGATGCTCAAACGGGTAAAACCTTAAAAGGTTTTACAATAGGACTCTTCAAGCTCGATTCTCTAGCTTGAGCCTATCACAAATTTGAGTTACGATTGTAGGACGGAGTTGGTGGAGTTTATTGGATCCGACCAACTTTGGCCCTTCTAGACGATTTCATCTACGGTTTAATAAAATTTCAAGGTTGAGATCCTTTGATAACTGTTGAACACAAAATCCAGAAATTTTATTATATCAGCCCTACCCAGGCCCTAATATAATATATATACATATGAGTGACATATTTCTCTTTTAAATGTTTCTCTCTCTCTCTCTCTCTTCAAAAATCCTTGCTAGCAGTGAAACTCCAGCCATGCTGCCTATGACATTTCGGGCATGTGGTTGTTGTGTTATTTATGGTGTTTTAGTAATTTTTCATGGGTGTTGAGACACCTATCTACCAGTAGTGTTTTACTAGTAGTTATTTTCAGACGGGTAATCAGCTTGTTTGATTATTTACGATTTTCCTATATGTGTATATATATATATATATATAAACGGAGTATCTTGTCAATTGCTGGAGTATGTGGATAGATTGAGAGGCTGGTGGTGAGGGTGCTGCCTTTTGCTTGTATTTGTGGCCTTTGCATTGTTACTCTTGTATTTTGGGCTTATGGGTTTATGTATCTAGTGTACTTAGAACTTATGCATTTGGATCGATGGGATTTTTGTATTGTTATGTGGGTTGGTGCTCTAAACTCATTTATAAATGCATGTTGTGACGAAGTATTGTGGGGGTACTGTGTACCTTAGTATTACTTTACTATTAGCATTGTGCAAGTAGCCCTCAAAGTCCCAAAACAAGATGAGGAGCATTTAAGGTACGCTAAATGTCTTTTGTTGCAGCCATGTGTCAGCATGATAGACTAGTGTGGACTGGAGGAGCTTTAGGTTCACATTGCATGAAGGGTGCATGTGTCTGGATATAATATCCTAGCATTTGTCGATATCTACGTGTTTTAATTTCAGCTTGTAGGTATGCGGAACTAGTAACCACAACCCCTATGTTACGCGTAATGAGATCATCATCATCTAAGACTAAGTTATTTAATACAAAGGTTGAAACTAAATATAAGAACAGGATTATGCATTTGCATTTTAAAAACTCAACCTCTTAACTAGAACAGGTGTGCCTTTTCTGTAGTTTGGACTGGTTGCAAAACCCTGGCCATTTGCCTGAAAGGTTTTTAAGTCGGTTCGGTCTTGTCTCAGATCGGGTTAGTTGAGTATGACCTTTCTTACCATGGTTTGAGTATGATATGGTGTATGTTTTCCTGACCTTAGCCCCTTCAGTGCTTAGTATGCCCGTTTGGATGCTACGCACATGGATTTTCTATTTGTGGTTTGATCGAGTCGAGGCTAATTAGATCTTAGGACCATGTCCCTCATGAGTCTTCGTTGCTTGTCGTGTGTTTGGAACCCCCCTTTTAAGTCCATCCTAACCTGTGGTACCCATGACATAGTTCTCGGGTTGTGCTGACCGCCATGGGTGAAGACCCTCGGTGTGCATGCATTGGAACCAGCACAAAGGACCCCTCCTGGCACCCTTGAGATTATACCTGGGCTTGTTAGGGTTTTGGTTCTGGTGCAAAGGAGCTAGCAGAGTGATCTTCTGCCCAAACCATGCCCCATTTTAGGCCAGGCCACACCTATGATGTCAATGGAGCATTTCATTTGGTCCACCTAAAAACAGGCCAGCGCCCTTGTGCCCTACCAACACCTTTGTGTTGACAGTTTCCCCCTTTTCTCTAGACACCTCCTCCCCCACTTTTCACATTTCCACTTCCCTTGCTCCGACCTCCCTTCCCCTTCTTGGTCAATCCTCTTCCTTCCTTGGACTCTTCTAGCTCCCTTCATGCTCTCCAAGCCTAGCCGAGGCTTAAAGTTGTCGGTCTTGGGGTGGAAAGCCCCAAGCAACCTCCCTTTGGTTCGTTAGAGCTAAGTTCTCCTCCCCCTTTGCTTGTGTTGTGTTTGGTGCATAATCCACCTAGGTTTTTGCTCATTTTATATTTTTTTCATGATATTTTCCTTACAGCCGGTTGAGTTAGGAGTAAGTAGGTGCTAGTTTCATAATTTTTACATATGTAGATTAATTGTTTCATATTTTTGAATGCTTTATCTAAGGTCATTGATTTTCACAGATTTGGTTGGAAATTCATAACTCCTGTTCTGGATTGCTATTTTGCTTTCTATTTCATTTGTTGCGTTCATGACAGCTAGATCTGCTACATTGATGCAATAGAGGGGCCAAACTTGGCGACAGGTTGTAACTTTCAGGGTCCCTATGACCTGGTTCAACATTTCTCCAAGTTTTATGCCTTCATGTGTGCTTCACCTGTAAATTTATCACACCAAGCTAACCATTTTAATGGCATGAACAAAACTCCTGGTATGCCAACTGTGATATCAGTGTGCTTTGCCATGATATGAAAATGTGCTCCACGGTGAGATAATTAAAAGTGCTCAATAACATTTGTAAAAATTATGGATGAACTTAATAATTGTATAATAGAAACTTACAAGTTTTTGTATTAATTAAAAATCATTTAGCTATTTAATTTAATCAGTAACCAGTTGTGTACAAGAACGTATGGTGGAAGCCTAGTTTTCTAACTTTAGATGTAAAATTCAAAACCCTAAGCAAATAGTGATGAAATTGCAATAAATTTCTTTCAAACCTTAGGATGTGTCTCGATAACACCATATTAAAATTTGGGTGTCTTTGGTGAAGTAGATCTTGTGTTAGTATTTTTCAAAGCCCAATAGGTCCACCAATCTCCATAAACAACTTAGCCAATGCTTACACTTCTTGAGCCCACTATGGACCAATCACATGGGATTTGGACCTCATATTTTACTGGGCAAAATCCCATGTTATTGGATAATCCTACATATTTACCCATGCTCATTTAGAGTCTATAAGTTCATAAATGAGACTTAGGAAAATAGGAAAATTGGTGTACGGCCAAGAACACTATTCCTAACGCCTAAGCCCAACAATAGTAGGCCTTGTTTACCATGTTGGCCTATAGGCAAGAACTTGGTAATTTTTATGACAAACCTTTAGAGTGTCAGAGCCCAATAGTCCAAAGTTCAGCCCATTTGGACACTGTTTAGTCCATCCAAAAAATTGTTTGATTATGTCCGTTTGATAAAATCCTAAGTTTGGATTTTTCTACTAAGTGTACATAAAACCCTAAACCCTAATTAAGGTTATCAATCAGGTTTAATACTTCACAAGTAAGATAATTAGGTTATTAAGTTTTGCAAGCCATGAACTTTTACACAAGAATGCACTCAATTGCTAGAATAGATGCTTTGTTCATTTTTGGTCAGTTTCCTTTGATTTAAGAAACCCTAAATGGTATTTTGAACATGGATTGTAAAACCAAAATATCCACCAAGTGTTATGACAAACATCAACTATATTAGATTCATAACATATACATTAGATAAGATTACTTTTCTTTCAAGCCAAGTCATATGCTTAGGACAATCCTTCATGATGTAGTCCTTTGTATAGAAGAAACAACCGGATTCCTTCTTATCATTATAATGGATAGACTTTTTTCCTTTCCCTTTATGCAATCAGCTTTGCTTCTTATTTTTATCATCAGTCACCATATGCACATGCTCACCTATATCTTGAATCAATCTCCCTTTCTCTTGAACACATAGGCCAAGAATTTATTTATTGACCATTTTTCTTTCTGTGGTATAAGTTATTTTGAAAGGATTGTACTTATAGGAGAGAGAATTAAGGCTGAAATGCACCGAAAACGACTCAGGAATCACAATCTCAATAGACTTGAGATAAGTAGCAATGTTTTTCAATTCCATGATGTGCTTAAGCACATCTCAAATAACGATGAGCTTCATTGATGACAATTTTGTCATTAGGGTACTAGCTAATGATTTATTTGAAGTTTCAAACTGTTGATCGATCGCCTTCATATAAATTATTGACAGGCACACATTCATGAATTGACACACGAATGCTAGTTGTAATGCGAGACTTAATGAACATTAAGTTCAAGTGAATGATCACTCTTAAAGTTTGAACTATAAACTCTCTTTGAATGCTAGATTCAGTGGGAATAGGAGGCTCATCTTTGTGAAGAGTAGACAATGTTTGTGTACTCCCAAATGGAAAAAAACTTTCTCCATCTATTTCATGTAATTATGATCATCACTTAATTAGGAAACCTCACATTTATCATCCTAAATTATTAAAGATGGAACAACAGTAGTAAACACAATCATGTTTACTTTCACAATTATTGAGGCATATTATATACTAATTTAGAATAGCATGCTTGCCAATACATACATACTAAAATAAGTTAGTATTCCATTAAAATTTTCCTGTGACCAAAGATTTTAACAAAATAGATTTGTAATTACGCCAACAATAAAACTATAAAAATATTAAATGTAACTCAATGTATGTGGGCTAATTAAGAAACATAATATATTTTCTATTTAACCCAAAATAAATAGAATAATCATAATAACCTCCTTGTGTGTAAAGCTATCATCATCATGACATTTAATTACAACTTGATGTCCTAAATTCCATATACTCATGTTATGTATATTTTATGTGATCCATATACTCATTTTATGTGTATTTTATCTTAATTGAAGATGTTGTGGCAACTCTTCATTATAAGCATGTTTAGACAAGCATAACACGTTCAAACAATCTATTATGAACATTCAAATACATTCAATATAACGTATAAACAGTTCATACTTGTGCTTGGATAGTATATGAAAAGCTTATGGATAACTTGGATATCATATATACACCCTGTACAATTAATGGCAATTGATTTTATTGTCCAGATATGATAAAAATGGGTGTATGGACTACTATATGAACCAAAAGATTTCGGTCAAAGTCCATGTTCATGACTAAATTATGTATTGTCTATTTAAATTAATTTGATAGTTCATGGTCAATACACTATGTATATGGATGACCACGTAATCATATCTGCCCATCTATATGGACCACTTTCATAATATCCATTTACATATAGATAATGGATCGTTCATCCAACATATGGCTCGTAAAAAAATAATAAAGCCCATAAATATTACCCATTAAAATGAGTGAGAATAATTAACTTTGAAAACATGACTTAAATTTGGGCATTAAATAAGTGATTGCTACATTCTTGTTGAGGTTGATGGAATAAGAACAAAGCCCACAATAACTAACACTCAAAATAGGCTTTGACTAGTCAGGTCCATAAATATGGAACAAAGTCCCCGATAAATGTTCATGGGCTAGGACTTACACTTAAATCTCATACAAGCCAAACTAAAACATAATCAAGGCTAGCAATGTACAGAAAGCCCAATAGTATAACATGAGCGTTAATATGAGCTTTGCTACATATAAAGGTGTGTGGTCAAGCCCATTCGACCTTTTAAATTATAGCATATAAAAGCTCAAATACATAATAGTTCTAACCCAAATTTAAGAAGAGACCCCAGAAGAGCAAAAGAACCCAAAGATGAGAAAATTTATCTTTTCCGTCGGGAAATTTATAGGAAAAGAAAAAGGTTGTTCTCACATATAATTTACATAAGAAAATTTTATGGGTTTCTAATTATAAGAAAACATAATCAAAATTTACACAGAACAACAATTCTCCTCCAAGGTGGGCAAAGAATCAAATATATGGAAAAATGAAACTCCATTAAAAGGAGTGCAAAATTTCACTCGTAAAAACTTTTACAGACAAGAAAAAATTTACGGATGATTTTCAATTATAAGAAAACATAATCAAAATTTAGCCCATCAGTTACGTGTTTTTGCAACCAGTTTGCCTCTTGGTTTGACTCGACTAGTGTATGATGTGATGGAAATCTATTTTAAAACTAATAGGTTATGTAAGGGCATAAAAGTGGTATACTATTTTAACTTAGAAAATAATGCAGAGGCACGAAAATACAAAATAACAATTAAAGTTAACACAAGTTCTCTTAGTGAAAATGGATTTAGGATGGATAATTTTACTAGGCTAATAGGTAGCTAATCCTGTTATATTAATCAAGTTACACATAATTATAGTTGATATCATGAGAAAAGAATTTAATTCTAACATACTTCTCCATCTTATTACAACCTATTGCCCTAGAATCATTTTACATTCCTGTGCAAACCAAACTAGGTTGGTGCATTACAATCAACTTCCTTATCTGGATATCTATGATTCTAATGCATTCTTGCAGTTAGAACTATAAACTACTTCACCTATGGACATCATTAGACTACATATTCCATGGTCTTGACCGAATTCCTGGTGCAATTTAATTTTGAATTATATCATATGGATGTGACAACGACCCTCCTCAATGAAGATCTAGAGGAAGAAGTTTATATGAAACATCCTTAGGGGTTTCTTCAACTCAAGGTGGGCATCTTGTTTATAAGCTTAAGAAATCAATGTATGGACTCAAGAAGGCCACTTGTCAGTGGTATTTCAAATTACATAATGCAATCTCTTCATTTAGTTTTGATGAAAATATAAAGGATCAAGTATATACAACAAGATTAGTGAGAGTAAGATTATTTTTCTTGTCTTGTTATATAAAGTGAAAAAGTTTTTCTCTAAATATTTTGATAAGAAAGATATGGGTGAAGCAATTTATGTCATACATTAAGATTCATAGAGATAGATCTAAAGGTATTTTGGGTTTGTCTCAAAAAGCCTATAGCAATAAGGTTCTTTAGAGATTTTAAATAAGTACTCATACAACTTCTGTGCCTCCCATTCTCATAGTGAAAGGTGATAGTTTTAATATGGATCAATGTCTGAAAATAAAATTGAAAGGGAAAAATGAACAATATTCTAAATGGTTCAGTAGTTGGAAGCTTTATATATGCTCAAGCTAGTACAAGACTAGACAATTTATTTGCTATTAGAATGTTATAAAGACATTAACGTAATCGTGATATTGAACATTAGAGAGCGGCAAAGAAGGTAATGAGATACCTTTAAAGAACCAAAGATTACATGCTTACATATATAAGAGTTTTCAATTTGGAGGTTGTTGGATACTAGATTCGGATTTGGATACTAGATTTGGATTATCCTAGTTACACTGATTCTCGTAAATCCACATCTAGATACATGAACATATTGGCTAGCGATGTATCTTGGAGAAGTGCAAAACAATTTTTAGTGTCTACTTCCACTATAGAAGCTGAGTTTGTTTCTTATTTGAGGCTACATCATAGGCTATTAGGTTGAAGAGTTTCATATCTAGGCTTTAAGTAGTTAAGTCAATCTCAAAACCATTAAAGAAGTATTGTGATAAATCAGTGACTCTGATCTTGGCTAAAAATAACAAAAGTCAAAGTCAAAGTAAACACACTGAATGCATTAGCGCTGAATTTATAATTGCGAATCCTTTGACGAATGGAACACCACCAAAGTTGTTCAAATATAATGTTGTCCATATGGGACTTCTTGAATTTTATGTTTAATATGTATTGCTATGTATGTAGCAATGTTATGTGATCAAACTCCGATATTTAATTGTCTTCTCATTATGGGTGTCAACATTAAATATTTAACCATAGGAGAACGCTGAATTGATGATCGCGGATCCTTTGATGAAAGGTATGCCATCAAAGTTGTTCAAATATCATGTTGCCCATATGGGAATTGTATAATTCAAGTTTCATATATGATGCTATGTACATAGCAATATTATGTGACAAAAATCTGATATTTATTGGTCTTCTTATTATGGATAATACATTAAATTGGAGAACGACAAAATTGTTATATATATAAAACATATATGCGTTTAGACCTGAATAAACATTAAGAGCTTATTCATAGAGTTATAAAACAACATTGAAGACTTTTTATGAGTACTTTACATTGTAATACATAGAATGTAATATTTAGCTAAAGAAGACTTACCATTATGCTTCATGTATAATATTCTTGTTATAAAGTATTAATATTTTGCATAATATTATATACGGTGATTAATGTTCGGACCAAGTTGGAAAATGTAAGAATATATTTAACATAATGCCATCCTCACCATAGTTTAAATGTAATTATCACAATATTAAAGTGGTTAGGTTTTGTAAATAACCACCATTTGTGGTTATTGCTGTAACTCTTTGATGGAAGGAGTCATATATTTCTATTTCATCTTGGGTCCCTGATTTGTTTTTTACATTCTTTAGATTGCCATCACCGTTAAGGAGAATCGATAATAAGACTTCAAGATCTATTTTGTAGAAATCATCATAGTAGGAGGAGGTATGTTTTGATTCATGTAAATATCATATCTTCGTTTGATATACATAAAGCAACATGTATGGTTGGGATTAACAAATTTCCAGAGCCATAAGTAAGGTAAAAATTGGCAAAGGTCAAATTTATTAAATATAACTGGTAATAGTGATGAATCAAATTCATCAAATAAGAATGAAGAATCATGAAAATTAGGAAAGCATTTGTGAAAGATAACAATCAAACATGAATGACACAAATGGTCCCTTCTCTAGGAACAAATGAGGTGTTATGTATAGTTTTAAACTTGGCAATGGGTCGGAGTTACATGGCTATGTGAAGGTCTGAGCTGAACTTGGTGGAAAACTTGAAAAATATAAAGTCCAGGTGATACCTTGATTGACTCCGTGATCAGCCAACTTGCAGTTTTTAATTAACTTGACTAAATCTGTGCCGACTCGGAGCTAAGAATGATATTTGGGTAGCCAATTTAATTTGCTCAAAATAAGCTAGTGTTGCTGGCCATCAAACCGTGCAATAGGGAACTGCCTTTTTGCCCTTGGAAAACTAAAAATCATATATCTAAATAATGTACCTTTAATTTTTTAAAAAGACTAATTATTCAAGTTTTTTTACGTTGAAAAAGAGTTACTTATGGACTAATTATATGACCATATTTATAAAATATGTCTAGTTTTATTTTTGAATACATACCTATTTTTAATAATATAAGAAAAAAAAAATTATGCTATGATGATTCAACTAATCAAATTACAATAATAATAAAAAAAATTACAATCAGTATAAATACTCATTCAATTAGAGTCTTCTATTTCTAAGATATCAATCATTATTCTAAAACCCCATTTTCGGGTTAGGGTTTTACCCGATTTGAGTTTTGCTCTATTCGGGTTAGTATCGAGTCGATTCGAATGAGCTTGAGCCAGACTAATTTTTAGACCATGAGTATGCCCGACATCCATATGATAATTTCAGTTACGATATTGTATATAATGAGTTAGCAGTGTATACATGAGGTAATATATGATTTTTATGAATTAGCCAGGATTTTAGGCCTAGATCTATGCTATTTCAGCATTTAGCATCCGTTTGGGATTTTTGGGTATTTCATTTGCATGCACCATACGAATTTCGGATCACTCAATTTTGCCCCTGTGGGCCCAGCTTGATTGAGCTCAGGGTTTGAGGCTCATTTAACATTCTTACCTCGATTCCCGCCTATAAAGTCAATTTTATGACTCAAGTCAGTTTGGACTTTGAACGGTCTCGATCCGAGCTTTCCATCCATATGTATAGTGCATACACCCATATATGGGCTCCACTAGGCCACGAGTTGTCAAACGTCCCGATTGTGCCATGTGGCAAGATCTGAGCCATCTACTCAGCTTTATGTTCATCCATTGATTTCCAGAGTTTCCATGATTTTGAAATTTTCCACTATTATGTTGCCGCCACTTTGGTTCGCCGCCGGCCAGTCTTCTCCTCGCCCCCGGCCACCGGACCGGCACCCCCATGATCGCCTCACGGTCGGCAATCAGTCCGCACCCATGATCTCCACCGGTAATGGAGTTTTTCTTGCCGGTTTCCGCCGTCGTCGCCACTGTTTGGGCTGTTTTCCAGCGCCGGCGAGCTGCCTCTGGCCGGTTCGACCACCCAGACAGATTCATCTAGCCTAGAGCTATATTTTGAGACAACCCACGACGATCGCCACCGACGACATTGCCGCACCCAGCGGCGCCACCCCTTTCATGGCCATTTTTCAGCTAGTTGACCACCGGACTCGGCCGACCGCCACCACCATCGTGATCCTCGTCACATGGGCCGTCAATCCCACCAGCGGCTTTTTCGGCGGCAAGCAACTGCCTCCCCGTTCGGTCCGTTTGCCCCTTCGCGGTTTGCGTCAATGCCCGTGATCGTGATCCTCCTGCCCGCGACTGCGTCCACCTGCCCACCACCATGTCTGCATGGCCATCTCCGAGTCCGCCTGACTATGCCCGAGTTCATGTCCAATTCATGTCCGCCTAGTCAACCTAGCCTAGTTTTCCAATTAACCCAGACCGAGTTAGTTCAATTCGATTTGATCTTGTTTAGCTTTGCTCGATCTGGTTCAGCCCATTTTTGGCCATTTCTCGATTATTTTCTGTAATTCAAGAAGTTTTATATATTAGTTTAGATGCATATTCACATGCTTTAGTATGATTGGATGTTATGATGATTTTTTTATTTATTCTTTTAATTACGTAATTAATTGTTTATTTATTTATTTATTATTATTATTTATTTATTATTATTTATATGTTTATCATATTTGAGGAATGTTTAGATGATTATTTGTCATTATTAACGTTATATTTACTTATGAATATTAGTCTTATTATATGAACTAAATTGTATATATATATATTTATTTACTTATTCATATTTATTTATTTATTTGTATGTTCACGTGTATGTTATTATTTATTTGTATTTAATTATGTATTCTGGTGTTACATGACTATGATATTATTAATAACCATGATTAATGAGTATTAACTAATTGTTTGTTTATTTATTTATTAAATTCTTATATATTTATATATTTATATGTTTGCTAACACGAGTATATGTTGACATTTACTCGTCTTTACCCGTATATTTATATAGTATAATTACATTATTATTTTATAATTAGAGTATTATTTATGTTCATGTATTTATTGTTTATCTAATTATCTATGAGTGTATTTATTTATTTATTATTCATTATTATTATGTTTCGATTTGTGTGCCACATGTTTAGTTATAAGTTTGTTAAGATTATTTTCTTTGTTGTGATGTATTGATGATATGCGCACACACCATGAGCATGCATCATATAGAGATGTTAGCATTTTACTTAGTAGTGGGTTCTGATGTAAGTTTCGGTGTTCAAACTTGCTGTAGATGTGCAGATACGCTAGGAGCTTGAACCACATGTTCGTAGGACTCTCCCTCTTTGTTTGACTCCTTGTGTATGGAGTTTAATCGTGTTTTATATGTAGGACGATATCGGTAGCATTTTATTGTATCCCTTCGTTGTCGGGCCATTTAACTGTGTTTCCTACCCATATTTAATAAAACTACAAGGATGAGATCCCTTGTTGGTTTTCTAACTGAAGCTCCAGAAATGTATGATAGAAGCCTCTTCCGTAAGCCTATTATATAAGTATGCACATTTTTATGGATTTTACGAATATGATAGTGAGTGGCATGGAGATATGTATGAATCACACTAGTACTCCTTAAAATCCTAAAGTAGTGCGGTGTATGAGGGTACTACAAATGTAGCACATTTCCGAAATATGTGGCACTAACTTAATTGTTCTTTTTGCCACTCAAGTACCGTGGCGGGTGATATTGAAGGTGTGACGGCATAAGCATTGTATGTATGTATGAATATGATTATGAGCTGTGCATGCGAACCGGCAATTGCTTAAGTATATTTGCTTACCGCCCAGTGTGAGGCAATCTTGAAGTTTCATAATATTCTGTGGGTAATGAAATACCCATTTTCCAGATTGTATTATTTATTGTTCAGACCATTAACATTTGTTACTGATGTTTTTCATATAATATATGTAGGTTTTGGAAATCCTGAGTCGACTTTGGTGGGAGGACAGATAAATGTTACACACACTTGAGCTCACTGCAGTTATTTACTTTATTGTTTTTATTTATATTTAATGTGTTTGATGCATATTTATCAATGTCTTTGATTCTCATGACACTAAGAAGGTTGTTCGATCTATTTCATCAATCGAGTCATACCGACTGATAACTTTAAACATAACTCAACTCGATCGTAACATTTCTGATTCGGTTCTTAAGTGAACAGAAATCGGGGTGTTACAAATTGGTATCAAAGCCATGTCTTTGTCAATTGAGATGGAAAACTTTTGTTTTGAGCCAAGTGTGTGGAGCCGACAGGTATTTCAGCTAAGCCAACAGGTATTTCATTTGGTATTTTTTTAGTGTTTATAGAAATTATGAGGTGGATATAAGATCATGATTTTAGTAGATGTTAGCATGGATCTCGTAGACATGCCATGATAAGCATAAAGACACGTGTTCGTTTTTATTGTGACAAAGATTTGGACTACTTAGAGTGTCCACATATTTAGTCAGCTAAAGTTGAGACAAATAGTGACCGGGAATATTTGGAGCACTAGGACATTGCAACAATTATCCATCTTTTGTATGTTACTACATAAGTCCTTCCTTAAGATATGGTGTACATCGCATGACAAAATTATAAGAGATAACACAAGTAGGGAGCTTGGTGTATGGAGATACTCGCATAGTTACGTGACACATGAGCATGGACCATCAAATGTCTTAGACAAATCCATTGGGCATAGTCCGAGGTCTACATTGGGGAACATAGACCTTCAGACAAATCCTTGTGGATACAGGATGTGACTATGCCAACAAATCCACTTAAGCACATGCAAGACTTGGAGCACATATGAGAGTTTGGATAGATGATTTGAGATGGACCACTTCCAGGAGATTGCAGTGGATGAGGATAAGTAGCGAGGTGGATTTATAGTCCCATGGACACTTCACTGCCTCCCCCTTTTTCCACTAGTGTATGTCTATTCCAACAATATTGTCGGCCACTCTTCAACAAACAGAGGTAGGAAAACACTTAGAATGAGCAAGATTACATTTGACCACGGATTTAGATGCTTAACTGGATTTCACTTGATCTGCGAAGGCCAGATTAGTGATTGCTACTGAGAACCAATTAGTGCTTATGGGAATAGTTACTTAGATTCCAGGAGACCAGTATGGTGTCAACATTATTTTTCCATTGTATGTGTCACACCACTATGATCCAGGCACCCTTTGGATCAGGCACACATGGTTGGATAGCCTAAATCGAGTTAATAGCAGCTACCTCTGGGAAGACAAACATGTGGAGATGAACATGCAAGAGACAATAATGGATTCATGATGTACATGATCAGGATCAGGCTCGAGCACCTAGATAGCACAACCACCGAACGAGTATCACAACCACCGTTGGAGTTGCACAACCACCATCCGAGTAGCACAACTGTTGTCCGTGATGGACAACCACCGTCTGAGTTGCCCAACCACTGACTGTGATGCACTGCCACCGACCGAATTCACACTACTGCCGTTCATGATGCACAACCACCATCCGTATATTGCACTACCACCAACCGAGTAGAGCAATTATATGGATGTAAGGGCCAAGTAGTTACCCCACCCTACAGGAGGACAACTACTTGAGGATGTTCTTAGCTTTGAACAGAGACCACATGTCAAAGCATTCAGAGCAGAGTTGGGTCAAAGATTGAAGACAAGATATAGCTAGGGCTGCTAAACGAGCTCAACTTGTGTTCGAACTCGGCTCGAATAGCTCGAAGTTTGTTCGAACTTGACTCGAGATCAAACGACCTTTGAACATACATGCTCAAACTTGACTCGAATAGCTTTTATGCGTTTGACCTTGACTCTAGTTCGAATACACTTAAACTATTTAATTTTTACGTGCTCGAACCCAGCTCATTCGTGAGCTCGAAACTGACTCGAATAAAAGTCAACAGTATCTTACTTTAAAAAATGTAGTCAACATGACTTGAACGCACAACCTCAAGCCTTTAACTTCAATACCTACCATCTCAACCTATCTCACTTCTTTGTTAATATATTGTATATAAATAAATATAACTAGTTACAATTAAACTTATTAGTATATATATATATATATATCAAGTCGAGTTTGAGTCGAGCTACGAGTTGATTTCGAGTCGAGTCGAGTCGAGTCGAACACTACCTTGCTCAAACTCGACTCGAAGGATTCGAGTTTGAATCGAGTTCGAGATCGAGCATTTAAATGTTGAGTTTTGAGTCGAGTCGAGCCGAGCCGAACTCCAAATGCTTACGACCTGGGTTGCTCAATTAGCAGCCCTAGCTATGGCAACATCAGCTCGGCAGAGGAAAGTTAGGTGCACTAAGATAATTTTGAAGAGATGATACATGATTGACTTCACTAGCCATCTTGCATACCATCGCCTTGACCTGATATCCATGGGTCAGACGGGTATTGCAAGATAGTGTTAGTTATAGTCTTACATGGATCATTGGACAGTATTAGTGTGTCTTTTAAGAATGTACATAGACAGTGTTTGAGAATGGGGTAGTGTGACCTCCAGATGAGATGGCCCCACTAGTTAGATTGTTTAGTCAGCATAACATCAGACATATGAGTTATAGCCAGGGTATACAGATTGTGCAGATGGTCAGACATGCAGTATGACCTAAGCCAACGAGAGGAGTTCGGCTTGTATTATAATTTTGGCATAGATGATGGGTTTAGTGAGGGAGTGTCCATTAGGGAAACATTGTTTTCCTTGTGCTTCGCCAGCACGATTAGGTTCTTACCCTAAGACATAGGATTTAACCTTTGCCTTGAGTATAAGACATACCTTTGTAGTACTATTTAGGAGTTACAGTGCAAGTAGCCAACGATAGATCAGTCTCAAGGAGACATCTTCACCCAAGCTTGGGAGCAACAAAGAGAAGAACTTTAGTTTGACTGGACATGCTAACCAGTTAGAAAGACACTAGTGTATGCTCATCTTAATTGACAGCTTTCCTTGAGAGTCTACCACAACGGTAGTAGTCAGGTGACTCAAGATTAGTGCTACAAATTGGTATAGGATGGCAGGTCACACACCATTGAAGATTGGATGAGACACATGTCAAACCTCATTATGAGTCCCCGTCAGACTCAAGGAGAGATAGTGGTTCTTTGGGTCGTTTGAACCCCATCCGTTTAGAAGTGCATGGCTAGTACGGTATCGAGAAACATATGCCTACTATTAGTTGATTAAACTCGAGCCACTTAGGAGTCATCTCATCGACTCGTTATTGATTTGCTGTTCCATAGGCTGGTCACCTATGGGGAGTCTAATCGTGAGGATCTTAGAGACATGTCCATGGAACTACCCATATTCTTAAGTCCCCCAATATCATATATAGAGTTTCATTACCCCATTGTGACTCAAACAGAGATCCTCACATCACCACAAATAGAGACATGATGTTAGACTATGTGAGGTGAGACACCTCCAGCTATAGCCCTAGAGCAATATGACTAAATTTTTTGGAGAGATCCAATCTCTTTCCATATGACCAGATATGTCAAACAGATCAAGCTTTGACATGAGTATGTTCACACTACCTTTTTGGATATATTAGTCCTACTATCTATTTTTCGAGATGGTTGAGATGAGCAGACATTGACCAATGCATGTGCCATAGACTAGATGCAAACTCCACAGTTTCATGTAGAGTAGTTTACGGTTCATTCTAAGATTAGTTTACGGTTCGTTCTAAGATTTACAAAAGCATAAATAAAATAACCTGATTATTTTTTTCCGGGTTTCTACAATCTCCCCAGCTTGGGAATTTTGTCCTCGAAAATATAATAGGGTCATAAGGAGAAAATTTGGGGTTTTACAATCTCCCCAGCTTGGGAATTTTTCATCCTCGAAAATATAATGAAGAAAAATTGGTTTTTTAATTAAACATTGCCACTCATATGCATAGCTAAAGTAGGGCACACTGTCCCATGACACTGTTATCCATATCGCACAGGTGTCCCATACCGCCCATACTACGTAGATAACACCTATGCCCATATACACTCATTTGCTAAGTGTCACGTGCACCTAGCATGACACATAAGTGGCACACCTATAATTACTTTCCATCTAAAATAATAAAAATTAATTCTATAAAAGAATGATCAATTGGTATATAAAAGAAAATTTACCCTTGGGACAGTGGACTCTTAGACTTTCAACAAGGTAATGATTGATTTGCATGGTTCTGTGGGAAACACAGCTCGGATACCACCTGAACGACCCGCTTGTTCCGAACCACGAGCCAAGTGTTATTATATGAAACTAGGTGTCTCATAAATTAATTTTCTATTAATTTTCAAGATTTTAAACAAACTCTTGACATAAAAGTTAATATAATAAATGCTCGGAATAATCTAAGCCCTTGAACCAAACCAAAATCCCACTGCCATGCAAACAATCTCAAGAAAAAAGGAATCCAATAATAGAGTCCTCCAGCTGTCCCGACTGTACCCATCCTTCCATGCTCATACCTGCGGAGGCAATTTCACGTTAGTGATAAAAACACTAAGTCTTATAATTATAAGAAATAATTAATATATTCCACAACATTTGAATTACATCTTTTAGTGATTATGAGCATATGCTGAACTCTTAATATGCTAGGAGGGTGGCCGCCCATCCAGCTACAATCCCATGTATGCTCACACAAGCTACGTGGCCCTCGGCCTGTTGTTACCGATATTTGCTATTGACTCACCCTCTCGGTATCACAAGTGCATAATGAGCCGTCTTATGCCACTGCGCTCTGTCACCCCTTTCGGCATGGGGGCAGGTATTTAATCTTTCAGGGGTGTTGCCCTGTGTTGGATTGAGTCAATTCGTTGACCCGGTTGCGCTCAGCTGCATTGTGGTCAAATATGAACTCAAGTCGACTAAGACTCCCACATAGTAATTTTTTTTAAGGGTATTGCCCTGTGTCGGACTCGAGCCAATTCGTTGACCCTAAGAGGATGTTTTATTTAACAACAGAACTCTCCTTTATATAGAAGAATATGTGTAGAATTCAAGAAGTCACTACATTAAATTTTATAAATATGTGTGGAATTCAAAAAGTTATTTGTGTGATAACGTAAAGTCAAAAAGTAATTATTAAGTTAATACGAATGGATGTTAAATCCTAAAAATATTATAAATATCATTATACTGATATGCTAAAGGTCAAAATTAATAATTTATAATATGAATTTTTCAAGAATTAATTTAATTAAATAATATTTACGGTTCGTTCTAAGATTTACAAAACTAAATAAAATAACCTAATTATTTTTTTTCAGGGTTTTACAATTTCCCCAGCTTGGGAATTTTCGTCCTCGAAAATATAATAGGGTCATAAGGAGAAAAATCGGGGTTTTACAATCTCCCTAGCTTGGGAATTTTCTGTCCACGAAAATATAATGAAGAAAAATTGGTTTTTTTAATTAAACATTGCCACTCATATGCATAGTTAAAGCGGGGCACACTGTCCCATGACACTGTTATCCATATCACACAGGTGTCCCATACCACCTATACTACCTAAATAACACCTATGATTGTAAAGGAGTCCTATATACACTCATTGGCTAAGTGTCACTGCACCTAGCATGACACATAAGTGGCACACCTATAATTACTTACCATCTAAAATAATGAAAATTAATTCTATAAAAGAATGATCAATTGGTATATAAAAGAAAATTTACCTTTGGGATAGTGGACTCTTAGACTTTCAATAAGGTAATGATTGATTTGCATGGTTTTGTGGGAAACACAACTCGGATACCACCTGAACGACCAGCCTGTTTCGAACCACGAGCCAAGTGTTATTATATGAAACTAAGTGTCTCATAAATTAATTTTCTATTAATTTTCAAGATTTAAAATAAACTCTTGACATAAAAGTTAATATAATAAATGCTCGGAATAATCTAAGCCCCATGAACCGAACAAAATCACTGCCTGCAAACAATCTTAAGTAAAAAATAGTCCAATAATAGAGTCCTCCAGTTGTTTCGACTCTACCCATCTTTCCATGCTCATACCTGCGGAGGCAATTCCGCGTTAGTGATAAAAACACTAAGTCGTATAATTAAAAGAAATAATTAATATATTCTACAACATCTGAATTACATCTTTTAGTGATTATGAGCCTATGCTGAGCTCTTAATATGCTGGGAGGGTGGCCGCTCATCCAGCTACAATCCTATGTATGCGCACACACGCTACGTGGCTCTTGGCTTATAGTTACCAATATTTGCCATTGACTCACCCTCACGGTATCACAAGTGCATAATGAGCCGTCTTGCGCCTCTACACCTTGTCACCTTTCGGCATGGGGGCAGATATTTAATCTTTTAGGGGGTGCTGCCCTATGTCGGAGTGAGTCAATTCATTGTCCCCGGTTGCGCTCGGCGCATGGTGGTCAGATATGAACTCAAGTCGACCAAGACTCCCACCTAGTAATTTTTTTTAAGGGTATTGCCTTAATGAGTTATCAGTGTTTACACGAGGTATACATATGACTTTTATAAGTTAGCTAGGATTTTAGGCCTAGATCTAGGCTGTTTTAGCGTTTAGCATCCATTTAGGATTTCATGGGTATTTCATTTACATGCATGATAGGAATTTTGGATCACTCGATTGTGCCCCTGTGGGCCCAGCTTGATTGAGCTCAGGGTTCAACACCCATTTAACTTCTTGCCTCGATTCTCACCTATAAAGTCAATTTTATGACTCAAGTAAATTTAGACTTAAGACGGTCTCGATCCGAACTTCCGTCCATATGTATTGTGTATATACCCAATGTGGGCCCCACTAGGCCACGAATTGTCGGAAGTCCTGATCATGCAACATGGCAAGATCTGAGCCGTCCACTTAGCTTTATCTTCACCCATTGATTTCTAGAGTTTCCATGATTTTCAAATTTTCCACTAGTATGCCGCTGCCACTTTGGCTCACCGTCGGCGAGTCTCCGCCTCGCCCCCGGCCACCTGACTGGCACCCCCATGATTGCCTCGCGATCAGCTATCAATCCATACCCACGGTCTCCACTGGCGATAGAGTTTTTCTTGCTGGTTTCTGCCGTCGCCACCACTATTTGAGCCGCTTTCTGGTGCTAGCGAGCCACCTATCGCGGCATCCGACGGCAATTCACCCCTTTCTCGGCCATTTTTCGGCCAGCCAATGGCTGGACTCGGCCGACCGCCACCACCAACGTGGCGGCGACACTAGTTGTGCCGCCGTCAGCATTTTTATTTAATTATGTATTCTTGTATTGTATAACTATGAAATTATTATTGTTCATAATTATTGAGCATTATTTTTTTATTTTTTTATTTGTAGAACTATTAATTATTTAATTATTTATATGTTTACTAACACAAGTATATATGATAATTACTCGTTTTTAATCGTGTATTTATATACTATAATTATATTATTATTATTTTTATTAGAGTAATATTTATGTTCAAGTATGTATTATTTACCAAATTATCTGTGTGTATTCATTTGGTTATTTTCTATTATTATTATGTCTTGATTTGCATGCCAGTGTTTAGTTGTAGCCATGTTAGAACTATTTTCTTTATTATGATGTATTGATGATATGAGCACTCACCACGAGCATGTATTATTTAAGGATATTAGTATTTTACTTAGCAGTGGTGGGTTCCGATGTAGGTCTCGGAGTCCGAGCTCATCGTAAATGTGCAGATACACTTGGAGCTTGGACCACAAGTCCATAAGACTCTCCCTCTCTGCTTGGGTCCATGCGTGTATAGTTTAATCATGTTTTAGACGTAGGACGACATCAGCGGTGTTTTATCGGATCCCTCTGATGTCGGGCCATTTTGTCTATTTCTAAACATGTTTAATAAAACTACAAGGATGAGATCCCTTGTTGGTTTTAAACTAAAGCTCCACAAATATATTATACAAGTCTCTTTCCTGAGCTTATTATCTGAGTATACACATTTTTATGGTTTTCACGAATAAGAGAGTGAGTGGTATAAAGATATGTATGATTTGCACTAGAACTTCTTCAAACTATGAGGTAGTGTAGTGTATGAGGGTACTGTGTAATGCAGCACATTCTTGGAATTTGTGGCATTAACGTAATTGTTCCTTTTGCCACTCGAGTACATGGCGGGTGAAATATGGAAGATATGACGGCATAAGCATCGTATGCATGAATATAAACATTAGTCATGTATGTTAGCCTGTACTTGCTTAAGTATGTTTGCTTACCGCCCTATGTGAGGCAATCTTAAAGTTTCATAAGTTTTTATGGAGAATGGAATACCCTTTTACTAAATTATATTAGTTACTTTTTGGACCACTAACACTCGTTATTGACGTTTTTTCATAAAATATATGCAGGTCTTGGAAATCCTGAGTCGACGTTGGTGGAATGATAGATAAATTCTACACACACTTGAGCTTTGCGCATTTATTTCTTTTCTTACTTTTACTTATATTTAATGTGTTTTGACACATATTTAATAATGTCTTCCATTATTAAGACACCAAAAAGGTTGTTTCGATCTATTTCATTGATCGAGTCGTATCGACCTACAACTTTAAACATGAGTCAACTCAATCGTAACATTTTTGATTCGCTTCTTAGGTGAACCAAAATCAGGGTGTTACAATTGGTATCAGATCCATGTCTTGGTCAATTGAGATGGAAAACTTTTGTTTTGAGCCAAGTGTGTGAAGTTATACTTGGCCAAGTCGACAGGTATTTTCTTAAGAATTCAGATTGTGTGCTGAGTTAGACCTGAACAGTGCATGTTTCAATCTTAATAGTTATATAAGTTTTGAGAAATGAGATTATAATTTCAGTAGATACCAGCATGGATCTCATGCCATGAAAAGCTTAGAGACTTGTCCTTCCCTTTACTATGCCAGAGATTTGGACTACTTAGATGGTTCACATATTCAATTAGCTGAAGTTGAGATAAATAGTGACCAGGAGTACTTGGAGCATAAATGAGAGTTTAGACAGATGACTTGAGATGAACCACTTGTAGGAGATAACCGTGGATGAGGATGAGTAGCGAGGTGGATATACAGTCTCATGGATACTTCACGGCCTCCCCTTCTTCCACTAGTGTATGTCTATCCAAATAGTATTGTTGGTCACTTTTCAGCAGATAGAGGCCTGAAAACACTGAGAATGAAGAAAATTACATTTGAACATGGATTTAGATGGTTGAGCGAATTTCACTCAATCTGCCAAGACCAAATTAGTGATTTCTATTGAGAACCAATCAATGCTTATGTTAACAGTTACTCAAGATTCTAACAGACTAGTGTGGGCTCAACATTATCTTTCCAACATATGTGTCATCACTATGATCTAGACCCCTTCTAATTAGACATGCATGGTTGGATAACATAAGCCGAGTTGATAGCGACTACTTCTAGGGAAATAAACACATGGGTATAAACATGCCAAAGACAATAATGGGTTCATGACGTACATGATCGGGATTAGATCTTGAGCATTTGGAAGCACAACCGTCATCCGTGATGCACAACCACGGTTCAAGTAGCACAACCATTGTATGTGATGCACAACCACCATCCGTATATTGCACTACCGCAGACCGAGTGGAGCAGTTATTATGGAAGAAAGGGCCAAGTAGTTACCTCACCCTACAAGAGGACAACTACTTGAAGATATTCTTAGCATTGCATAGAGACCACATGTCATAGTTTCAGAGCAGAGTAGAGTCAGAGCACAGGGTAGTATGATCTCCAGATGGGATGCCCACTATGGTTAGATTGTTCAATCAGCATGACAACAGATTTATGAGTTATAGCCAGGGTATACAAATCATGTAGATCATCAGACATGTAGTGTGACCTCAGCCAATGAGAGGTATTCAACTCGCATTAGAGCCATTGGCATAGATGATGGGTTTAGTGAGTGCACCGGAGGAATTAACGTTTGATACCGCTTGAATGGTCCATGTGAAGGGCATGTGTTGAGATATGAAGCCTTATCACCTGAAGAATGCCTTGTGTTTATTTTCTTTGTATGAAGGGTATATGGAACATGTTTTATGACCGTCGCCTAACCCTTTTGCATAACTGCATTATTGTTTAATAAGATGCTTAGGCAAAAGGATAAAAATAAGTATAAGAAATGAGTCCTCTATAGTGTGTAATACATATGCATATGTTATTGGCTCCCTTTATAATTTTCCATCTTAAGCCTTCTTAATGGTTAAGATGCTAGTCTAATTTATTGGTCGAAGGAATAGTTAACCAATTTTTAATGTCTTGATTTAGACTGGCATCGGACCGGACAGGGTGTTACAATAATAGTTGAGGTAGACATACATTTAATGTTATAGATAGTCATATAAATGAATTATTCTTTGTGTTATTATAATTTTTTTTACATAGACATGTAGTAATTAAGTACATAAAATCTATAAAATAACGTAAGTACATAAAAAATAATATGTGAGTTCTTCTTATATAGGAGTAATATTTATTCTTTCTTAAGTGATAAAAAATTTGATAGATTTATCTCTTTATTATCTAATAAGGATATGTTATATTTATAATAAAATTTATTATATATATTAATTTAGATTTTGATGGGGCACACCATTACAAGTATATCATTATCGTATATGCCAACAAGTCTCAATCAAATATCTATATAAAGATCGTGATTGTTATTTTGAATGTTACCCACATATTTTCTTTGCGAAGGATCGGCAAACATGGCACCACACTGCTACAAGGACGGACTAAAGAGGACCTCTATTTGTTTGATCCACCATCATCTTGCCCTCCACAATATCTTCTTTCTCAGTCTACTTCTTGTGATATTTGGCATTAGGTCATCCCTCTCCTTCAATTGTTAGATAGACTTTAGCAAATAAAAATGTTCCCTATTAAAAAATAAATGTATTGAACTCGGTTTGTTCCTCTTGTCAACCATCCAAAATTCAATCTTTTCCTTTTCTTGATAATAGTTTTAAAGGAAGCATGCTTTTGGATATTGTTTCTGTGGTCATTTGGGGCCCTACTCCAATTAATTCTCATGATGGGTTTTATCATTATATATCATTTATTGATATTTTTAGTAAGTTCACTCATCACGTTTCATGTCCCTATATTCCACAGTAAAATAGTGTTGTTGAAAAGAAATACAGGCACAACATACGTAATGACCCGCCCGTTCCGAGCCACGAGCCAAGTATTACTATACAAAACTAAGTGTCTCGTAAATTAATTATCTATTAATTTTCAATCATTTTAAATATACTATCAGTTCAGAATAATTTAAGCCCATGTACCGAACCAAAATCCCATTGCCATGCAAACAATCTCGAGGAAAGAATAGTCTAATAATAGAGTCCTCCAGTTGTCCCAACTCTACCCATCCTTCTTTGTTCATACCTGCGACGACAATTCCGCGTTAGTAATAAAACCACTAAGTAGTATAATTACAAGAAATAATTAATATATTCCACAACATCTGAATTGCGTCTTTTAGTGATTATGAGCCTATACTGAGCTCTTAATATGCTGGGAGGGTGGTCGCCCATCCAACTACAATCCCATGTATGCGCACACACGCTACGTGGCCCTCGGCCTGTAGTTACCGATAATTGCCATTGATTCACCCTCTCGATATCACAAGTGCATAATGGCCATCTTGCGCCACTGCGCCTTGTCACCCCTTTCGTCATGGGGGCAGGTATTTAATCTTTCAGGGGGTGCTGCCCCGTGTCGGATTGAGTCAATTCATTAACCCCCGGTTGCGCTCGACGCATGGTAGTCGAATATGAACTCAAGCCGACCAAGACTTCCACATAGTAATTTTTTTAAGGGTGCTGCCCTGTGTCAGACTGAGCCAATTCTTTGACCCTGGTTGCACTCGGCGCATGGTGATCGAATGTGGACTCAAGCCGACCAAGACTCCCAAATCGAAATATATAGCATTTCAAGTAATTATACGGACCTGGTATTGTGATGAAGAACCCGCAACTATGACACACGATCCTAAAGCCTTCCCTTTGTGAGTCAAATGTGTTCACAAACTATCCAGAGGATGTTTATCATTTAACAATAGAATTCTCCTTTGTATAGAAGAATATGTGTAGAATTCAAAAAGTCACTACATTAAATTTTATTAATATGTGTGGAATTGAAGAAGGTACTACATTAAATTTTATGGAAAAGAACGTAATCACAAATGATTATATTAAATGCCAACAATTAGTTTGATAATGAAAAGTTAAAAATTTATTATTTACTTAATGTGAATGAATGTTAAATCGCACTCATAACTCCAAATCCCAAAAATTCAATAAACAAAATTTATTTAAAATCATTCATTAATAACATTATACTGATATGATAAAGGTCAATATTGATTCTTAAGAATAATATTATTTATGGCTCATTCTTAAGATTTACAAAACCCTAAATAAAATAGCCTAATTATTATTATTATTATTTCGGGGTTTTACAATATTGTGAGATCCCTCAACTTAAACCCACATCTAATACCTACTGGGTGAAGATCCTGTTTATAAATGAGAATGAACAATAAATCTTTAACTTGGGTCACCACGTTTAAAAAGATGATTTAGCCCATTACGTTGCACTTTGGGCCGGGTCGTAACATCATAGAACCGGCTTAGCATTGCTCTCACATAGCTCCATGCCAACTCATTTTGGGATTCAGCCTTTTACACAACAGTCTACTTAATTAATTCTTCGTGAAGCCTATATTCTAAATCTAGATTGCCATGGTAAATTTTGTTCAAAAATTCTCCTAATTATTCTTCCTTAATTTACTCGGATGAGCTAGTACCCACGCTTTAGTCAAGCCTCCAAAAATTCTAAATGGTTCAATGCTTTGTTAACCAATAGAACCTGGACATTAGTTCCTCCACCCGCCCCTGGCCGTTCGTGTAAGTGGGTATTTCGTATAAAATATAAGCCTAACGGATTAGTTGATCACTAGAAGGCCTAATTAATGGCCAAGGGATTTCATCAGAGAGAGAGAGAGAGAGGGAGTTGATTATATTGATACTTTTCGCCCATTTGCCAAGCCAGTAACTATTCGAGTAATTTGAAGCATTGCCTTAACCCACAATTGGCATCAAATGGATGTCCAAAATACATTTTTGCATGGATACCTAAACGAGGATGTTTACATGACACAATCACCTATCTTTGTGGATGATGGATATCCTAATCATGTTTCTAAACTTCAACGGTCATTATATGGACTCAAGGACTTGGTACATTCATTTGTCTACTTTATTATTTGAGATCGGTTTACTTGGTAGGTAGACACGCCCCTTTTTTGTAAATTGATGGGCATGACATCATATTTATGCTTATTTATATTGATGATATAACTATTATTTCCAGCTTATGCAGATTGCTTCAATATGTCATTCAGGTGTTGAGCTCTCACTTTGCTTTGAAAGACCTTGATGGACTCCATTACATTTTAGGCATTGAAGCTACCTTCCACTATGGTACACTTCATCTCTCTCTACAAAAGTTTGTTGTAGATGTCCTCAAAAGACACTTTATGGATAGTGTTACTGTTAGACCTTTATAAAACTTAGACTTAAAAACAAAAATTATTCTTCATATCAAATCATCAAGTAAATAAAATTGGATAGCGGAAGTGTACTTGAATCCATAAAAGCAAAATAATTCTTTACCTCCTTAGGTTCTGAATATTCCAAAATTCAATACTAATTTTCAAAACCAAAGTTATAGCACAATGGGATACCAGAATCAAAACTATTTATGAATTCAGAAACCATAACCTACTTATTTATAACCTCAGTTTCATAATTTCAATTTGACCCCCATTATAAAAGAGAAATTACGAAAATGATATCTACACATTAAATTCCACACCTTTATTTATGGCCCATAAATACTTAACTTTAATAGATCAATTGAATTTAAGCCAACCTTAAATAACAGAATATGATACAATTCTAGATTCATATATATATATATATATGTCCAACATCCAACAATCTCCCACTTGGACTATATATATATATACACACAAAGATAATTGTATATAACCTTATGAGCTCAAAAATAACACATGCTATTATTCCAAAATAACAATCTCGTCCATTAATTAATGTCAATATAGGATCAAGGCGATTTTTCATTACATTTATCGTAACTAAACCCATCCATGGTCACATACATCAACATAATTAAATGACATAGATTAAGTGTGGATGTGTAGTATGAAAATTAGATGTAATTTGATCTGAACATGCCTATTTTCAACTGGTGCAACCTTATGAGATCACCAAAATAAAGTGAAAGAGTAAAACATAAACCAAATACTACAATAAAGCAAACCCCACTAAAGTAGCATATCATTAAATAATACTACACCTATATGAGCAGCATGCTCACGAAATAACTTGGGCAGTAAACTTAGTAAGCGGATATGAAACCATGAAGTTTGTCCCAATATGTTCTATAGAGACGTTACCGAAACTTGCACACTCTAAACTCTTTCTTCCACTACAAGGTACTTGATCTCTATGAGTTCCTGTTGTTATTTGAATATGATACTGCAGACTGATTGTTATAAAATAACTTAAGTGGTCTTTCAATATTATCAACAATACGCAGCCCTGTGACAAAATTCTGCAACCATTTCCCTAATTGGATGCCTCATAACAAGCTATGAATTTAGTTGCCATGGTGGAAGAAGCTATGAGTGTTTGCTTAGCACTCTTCCAAGAAATAGCTCCTCTAGCAAGTAGGTAGACATAACCAGAAGTGGATCGACGACTATATTGACATGTGGCAAAATCGGAATTAGAATTCCCAATGATCTCAAGTTGATCTGACTTCCGATATGTAAGCATGTAATGTTTTGTTCTATGAAGATACCTCATGACTTTATTTCCTACTTCCAATAATCTGATCTCAAATTACTTAAATGTCTGCCCAACATTCCAACAATATATGCAATATATGGATGCGTACAAACTTGAGTATACATAATACTTCCTATTGCTAAAGCATAGGGAATCTTATGCTTTTCATTTCCTTTTGTGTCGATTTTAGGACACTAATTGAGACTGAATTTGTCTCCTTTAGAAACAAGGGTATCTCCTAGTTTACAACCTTGCATGCCAAATCTCTTAAGCACTTTTTCTTCATTGGTCTTTTGTGATAATCCGAGTATACACCAAGAGCGATCCCGATCTATTTGAATCCCTAAACAAAAGAGGCATTTCCAAGATCTTTCATTTCAAATTTCATTGATAAAAATCCTCTTGGTGTCGTGCAAGAAACCTATATCATTATTGGCAAGGAATATACCATCAATATATAAAACAAAAAATTAATACTTACTCCCACTGAACTTATGGTATATTCAATCATCAATCGCATGCATCTCAAAACTGAACGAGAGAATAAATTAATGAAATTTGTGATACCATTGACGAGAAGTTCGCTTAAGTCCATATATGGATTTCTTTAATTTGGAAACCATATTCTTTGAATCTTCCGATACAAAAGTTTTCTGGTTGCACCATATAAATTGTTTCATCAATATCATCATTTAGAAACACAGTCTTTACATCCATCTGATGTAACTCAAGATCAAAATGTGCCACTAATGCCATAATTATTATGAATGAGTCTTTCGATGAAATTGGAGAGAAAGTCCCATTATAATCGATGCATTCCTTTTGAGTAAAGCCCATTGCAACAAGACGAGCCTTATATCTTTCTACATTACCTTTCGAATCATTTTTAGTTTTAAGTAGCCATTTATAACCAATGGGTTTCGCACCTTTAGGCAATGGAACAAGATCCCAAATGTCATTATCTTTCATGAACTTTATCTCTTTATTCATGACATCAATCCACTTTTGAGAATTAGAACTCTTCATGGCCTGATGAAAGTTGATTGGATCATCTTCCATTCTTCCAATGTTATCCTCATGTTCTTGAAGAAAAATGATATAATCATCTAAAATTGTATTTCTCCTTTCTCTTGTGGATCTCCTCAATGGCATTTCCTCTTGAGGTTGTTGATTTTCCTTTTCAGGTATCACTTAATGATTGTGATTATGGAGAATCTCAATATTGTCTTGTAATTCTAGTATTTTTTTCTTGAACAACATCGGGAATATGATCTTGATTATTGTCAAGAACAATCATAGGAAGAGAAACAGATTCTTTTTCAAAGAAAAAGTTTCTAACTTTATTTCCCCTCTACAAACTCAACATCCTCAAAGAACTTGGCATTCCCGGATCAAAGAATGACTTATTATGGGATTATAAAACTTATACCCTCTAGACCGTTCAGAGTGCCCAACAAAATAGCTGCTAACTATTCTTAAATCTAGTTTCCTTTGATTTGGCCTATAAGGCCTTACCTTTGTTAGACAACCCCAAATGCATAAATGCTTAATACTGGGTTATTTGTCAGTCCACAATTCATAAGGGGTCTTAATTGTTGCCTTAATTGGTATTCTATTAAGAAGATATGCTACTATCTTTAGTGCCTCACCCTAGAGTGAATCAGATAAAGTAGTATGAGCAATCATACTTCTTACCATGTCTTTAATGTTTGGTTTCGTCTCTCAACAACACCATTCATGCTAGGAGTACCTGGCATTGTGTATTGTGGATAATTCCACACACCTCTAGGAATTTGGCAAATGGTCCTGGACATTGTACACTTGATCCATTATATCTACCATAGTATTCACCATCACGATCAGATTTGAAAGCCTTAATAGTTTTATCAAGTTGGTTCTCAACTTTAACCTGATATGCCTTAAACATGTCCAATGTTTGAGACTTCTCATGAAAGATATAAAGGTAACCATAACGAGAATAATCGTCTATGAATGTAATAAAATATTGTTGACCATTCAAAGAAGTCGTAGAAAATGGCCCACAAATGTCCATATGTATTAGTTCTAAGACGCTTGAATATCTATTGGCACTTAGTCTCCTTATATTTGTTTGTTTTCCCTTAATGCACTCAGCACAGACTTGAAGATCTGATAAATTAAGAGAATCAAGAATTCTATCTAACATAAGTCGTTCAATTTTTTGTTTAAAAATATGTACTAAAATGCTTATGCCAGAGTAAAGCATAATTCTCATTGGTTAATTTTCTTTTCATACCACTTAAACCTACATGCAAAGTTTCCTTAAAAGATCTAATAGTATCAAGTAAATATAGATTATCATAAAAAAACAAGGAACATGTACCCACAATATTTGAATTTAGAAAGAGATTAAACTTATTATTTCTAAATGAACAAGAGTAACCAGATTTGTCCAATATAAAAATAGAAACCAAATAATATCCTATCTTCAATAATAATCTAAAAATCCCAATTGCTTCAAAAAACTGATTTGTCATCACCCACATAGATGAATCTTTCAGCATCATTTGGCTTTCAGCAATTCGGACAACTCTGTATTAACACACTTATGTGAGTAGTAGCACCCAAATCTAGCCACCATGTATGTATTGGTACTGAAGCTAAATTAACCTCAGAACAAACAAAATTATGAAATTGGACCTTTCTTTACATGCCAAGTGTGATACTTAGTGCATTCCTTCTTTATATGTTTCGGTTTACTACAAAAGAAACAACAAGAAGCCTAGTTTTCTTCTTATTTTTGTTCTGATAGTTACTAGCCAAGTGAGCAGTTTCAGCCTATTCTTGCATCAACCTTTCCTCTTCTTGGACACCATAAGAAATGAGCTCATTAAGAGTTCATTTGTCCGTTCGACAGTTATAACTGACCTTGAATTGACTATATTGTGCCGGAAGAGAAATTAAAACTAAATGCACGAGCAAATCTTCAATACCTCTAACGTTAGTGCTTTTAGTTTTTGAAGCAATATTAGACATTTTAAAGATGTACTCTCTAATGCTTGCTTCACCTTTAAACTTTATTGAAATGAAGTTTGACAAAAGTGTACTTGTTTCAGCCTTATCGTTGTTTTACAAAACTAAATGCATGAGCAAATCTTCAATACCTCTAACCTTAGTGCTTTTAGTTTTTGAAGCAATATTAGACATTTTAAAGATGTACTCTCTAATGCTTGCTTCACCTTTAAACTTTATTGAAATGAAGTTTGACAAAAGTGTACTTGTTTCAGCCTTATCGTTGTTTTACAAAACGCTTTTCAATTTCTTTAAGAAACTTAATGGCTGTAGTAACCTTTTTCAGACACATCGCCCCTAAAGGTCTCTTGAATTTCACACTTCATAATCATAAGACTCATGCGATTTGAACATTTCCACTTCTTAATGTGCTATTTTTCCTTAATGGAACTTTTATCCGTAAGAGAAGAAGTTTGTTCCATCCTTAATGTAAGGTCAAGTTCATGCAGTCGAGAATGATTATCATATTCTCTTTCCAATCCATAAAATTATTTTTTAAGCATTGGAACTGAATTGATGTTGGCAGAAATCATATAAGCAGATTGATTAACTGAATCTATAAAACAAAACAACATGCCCATAATGAGATTAATAATTCAAATAATGGTTAATCTCATTAACAGATACCTAGCACAACATTAATATTTAGTCTTTGGATAGAAATATTAATTTGAAAGTGGTACTCTTAGTGCAATAATCAAATATTGATAATAAATCCTATCAAATAATAAACCTTCATTTAGGCCGATTTATTATCCACATGGAAGCTTGATAATTATCTCATATTTATTATCACAAATGAATCTTAAAGCAGTAATCAAATATGAACAATAAATCCTATCAAATAATGAATGTTCCTTTGGGCCGATTTATTATTCACATGGAGCCTTAATAATTATCCAATATTTATTACCTCAAATGAATATATAATTTTGTCAAATATTAACATTTCTTTGGGCGATTAATATTTGCATGAATTAAATATCCACAACCGTCTTAATATTAAAAATAAATTAATTTTTGCAAAAGATGCTACTTCAGCAGCATATAGCAGTCTTTAATAAATTTTAAAATATTAATAATAACTAAACCAAAATTTGAATTTAATAATTCCAAACTGAAAGGTTATAAAAATATCTTTATTTGAAAATTTTCGAAATTATAACCTTTTGTAACTTTATTTTCCTTACTTGATATTTTACCAAAAGATAACCTTAATCTGGGAATAAATATCCCAAAGACAGTAATTAATACTGAATTTTGGGAAACTCCCAATGGGTTGAAGACCTTATTGCTCTTACTACCCAGTATTATTTTGGGATCCTTTTTTTTTAATTATAATCCTTAGATCTGAATGTAATACGGAAGTGGATAGTACCAATCCATAATTAAACACAAATAAAAGTAATCTTAAATGATCCGAAATGAAGTTAGCTCTAATGTCGCTTGTTTGAACTTTATAAAACTTAAATTTAAAAATAAATCTTTATTATTTTTCATATCAAATTATCAAGTAAATAAAATTGGATAGCGAAAGCGTACCTGAATCGATAAAAGCAAAATGATTCTTTACCTCCTTATGTTTTGATCTTCCAAATTCAATACTAATTTTCGAAAACCAAAGTTACTAGATAATGGGATACTAAAATGAAAACTACTTATGAATTTATAGACCATAACCTCCTTATTTATAGCTTAATTTCATAATTTCAATTGGTCCCATCATAAAAGAGAAATTCTTAAAATAGTATATGCACATTGAATTCCACACCTTTATTTATGGCCCATAAATATTTAACTTTAATAGATTAATTAAATTTAGGTCAACCTTAAATAACAGCATTGATACAATTCTAGATTCATGTATATATTTATGTCCAACATCGAACAATTACGCCTTTGTCCACTCCATGCACCATTGGTTCAAAATTGTCCAAGTCGACTGGTCATCCTATGGAAGATCACAGTCTTTATCGACCTGCCATTGATGCCCTCCAGTACTTAACTATGGCATGTCCAGACATTCAGTATGCAGTTAATCAAGCATGCAAATTTCAACATGCACTAATTGTTTCCCCACCAAGTTGACCGTGATAGCATCTTCAACCCATCTAAACTTGCCAGGGAGTGTTAAGAGATTCTCACTTATCTCTTCGACCTGTTTTATCTCCAAAGAAGGGTGCGAATAAGTCTAGGGTAGTTCCAGATTTTCCTCCAACCAATACTCTTATCTTCATCAACCTCTTCATGCAAACCACATCATCTACGATGAAAAGAATTGTAGGGGGTTGATATTCCCAAATCTGTATACATCACGTAGTATGAATATCAATTTAATCATCTTACATACTCAAGGGAATAGGACGAATACATCTGCTATTTATGCAAGTAATCACCGATAACCTTTAATTTAGTCCATTAAAGCTTTATTTTTATATGAAATGATTGATCCCAAGTTCCTCCTTCCTTCATGAGGGTAGTAAATGAATTTTAAATCCCAAATAATCAGGGGATAACAATTTGGAAGGGTGAGCTTTGTAAACTTTGAATAAAATTGTTTTTGTTTCCTCTTTTGGGCTCTCTATAAACTCCTATAAGACTATAATATTCCTGTTGAGTTTATCCCACATCGGTCGTTAATGATGTTGGTGAGCTATATATAGACTAATGGTAAAGCCTTATTCCTTGAGTTATCTTTTGGATTAAGAGGGGTCCCACCTAGTATCAGAGGTTACGATCATGGGAAATTTGGTGTTGTGGTGTTGTTTGCCTACGCCGATTTTCAGTTCTATATGATGAAGAGGAGATAATATGCGGAGAGGAGATGATATGTGATTTCCGTCTGATGCATGATGAAGCGGAGATGATATGTGGAGATGATATGTGATGTCCATCTAATGTATGATGAAGAGGAGATGATATGTGGAGATGATATATGATTTTCCTCTCATAAAAAAGAGATTGTCTGACTAATTTGGTTTTGTGGTGTTGTTTGCCTACACCGATTTTCAGTTCTATATGATGAAGAGGAGATAATATGCGGAGAGGAGATGATATGTGATTTCCATCTGATGTATGATGAAGAGGAGATGGTATGTGATTTTCGTCTGATGTATGATGAATGTGATTTCCATCTAATGTATGATGAAGAGGAGATGATATGTGGAGATGATATATGATTTTCCTCTGATAAAAAAGAGATTGTCTGACTATGATAGTATCGTGGTCGCCCGATGTATGCCCGATGTATGAAGGGAGTTGTTGGGTTTATCCTATATCGGTCGTGAATGATATTGGTGAGTTGTATATAGGCTAATGGAAAAACCTTATTCTTTGAATTAACTTTTGGATTAAGGGAGGCCCGTGACACTTATTGCAAATCCGGTTTTGGGGGCCCAACAAGTTTTGGGGGCCCAACAATTCCTAATTGATTGTGTGAGACAGTATTAACAATAGCTTTCCCATGCTTCCCATGTAAGTTGAAAAAATAATTCAGAACTGTGTCCTAAGATCAATATCCTAGACTTGCTAGAGCTAGGAACTAAAATGAATTCATATTCCTTCCATTTGTTTTCCAATAAAGATGAAATACCATGTTCAACCTTGGTTACTAATAAGGTGAGAAAATTTAAAGACAATGATTCTTTATTAGTCAGTTCAAATCTGACATAAACCTTTTTATTTACTCCTACACAATTCCATGAAAGGACAGTAGCCATAATGCAAAAATAGAGAAGAGTAGAAGAATATGTACTTGGGAAGAGCAGAAATATTTTCCTTCAAGTTCCTTTAGCTTTTGAGTTGATACAAATTGGGGGAGAGATTTTTTCTTCACTGACAACTACATGACAAGAATAAAACAAGTGATTGCTTCTTCTCAAATCTGATCATCAATAAGCAGATGGCTTGATCTAAAAGGTGATGATTTACTGTGGGGTATAGTCTCCGGCAAAGTCAGGGCAAGATCAGTCTAGCAAATGGGAAAGAAGTGTCTAGCCGCCAAGGCAATTCGAGACGCACAAGGCCAAACTGCACTTGAAGAAAAACGGCGCTTCCCCCATGCCTTACTTTCTCCACGACCAAAATTGAGGAGAAAAAGTGGGCAATATCCACGTTTATTACTTTGAGTTTACAGTGGACAGGTAAACGGGTCTAATGGGTCTAATGAGTTTACTCTCCCTATCCCTAACTATGGTCACCGCTACTGCTATTCTTCAATGCTGACTCCCCACCGCGGTTGTGCCCTCCACCACTACCACCCTCTAACACTGCCGCCCTCTGTCACTAGGGCTGCTAATTGAACGAGCTAGTTCGTGAGCATTTAGTGTTCGGCTCGGTTCGACTCGACTCGGAACTCAACATTTAGATGCTCGAGCTCGAACTCGAATCCTTTGAATCAAGTTTGAGCAAGGCAGTGCTCGACTCGACTTGACTTGGTTATAACTCGACCTAGAGGTCGTGGGTTCATGCTAACTGTATTTTTTAAGTGAGTTGTTTTTTATTTTATAATCGAGTCGGCTTCGAGCTCATGAATGAGCTGGGTTCGAGCTCATCAAAATTAAACACTTTAAGTGTATTTAAGCTCGAGTTGAGCTCGAACAATATAAAAGATATTCGACTCGAGCTGAGCATGTATGTTCAAAACTCGTTCGATCTCGAGCCGAGTTTGAACGAACTTCGAACTATTCGAGCTGAGTTCGAACACAAGTGTAGCTCGGCTCGCTAGCTCGTATAGCAACCCTACTTGTCACCATCTAGTGTTAAATATGGTAACTTTTCTTTCTAGGGTTGGTCATGGAAATTGAATTTACTATAGTCATCTTTAATTGATTGTTAATTCTATCATCTTCATTATTACTAAGAAAAATAATAATCTTTTCTTTTCTTTCAGTGTTGCATGTTGATGTTTATTCACAATGATGCTTGTTTCTTTGGATTTGTTGGGTATGGTTTTTGTGGGATGTTCTGGTGATGTGTTGCGCGACATACCCAATCTGTTTGTTTGTGGTTGTCTATGATATACCAGCAATGTGAAGAGGTATATATCAACTCTATTAAAATTTCAATTAGAAAAGAAAATTGAATACAAATTTGTTGACTATGAGATGCCTATTGTAACTAATTATTTAGACAATTTCATTTTTTCTTCATCACATAGTCTCTTGTGTCCGTTCTCATTTAACCAGCCTTAAGTATTCAATTAAGTATTTTTTTATTGTCAACAAATGATATCAATGTTTTCTTCGATTAGTTGTCTTACCTTTTGCTTACATTTTCCTATAATATTTGAGTTAGTTGGCTATGGAGAAAGAAGTGTTCACTATAGCCTACACAGACATGTTATTTGTTTGAATAGAAGTGTCGTCCGTATGAAGGGGATCTATGTTTATGATTTTTTTGTTCAATAATTTGCGTGGTATAAAGGGCAACATTCTGATCAATATGGACGGATTCATTGTTCTTATGTAAAGATTGTGAATATATAATATATATATATATATATATATATATATATATAATATTTAAGTGGTTTAAAAATAATTGGCTCGATCCGGGAAGGATAGAACATTGGAGAATTATTATTATTACTATTATATTATTATTATACTTTATTCACAACCCGGTTAAATAGTGGGGTTGGGGTGTTTTCCATGCCCTAACTGCCTACTTCCCATTTTCTTCTCCTTTCTCTCCATTATGCTCTCCTCTATGGCGGTGTTCTTACATCTCGTCTTCATGTCCTGTTCGGTATGCTTTACTTGTTCTTCTTTTTCTAATTTTATAGTTACTGTTTTGTTTTCCTGTAAGCATGCAATTCATAATCACTATGCTAAGTTTTGCTGTTTCATCAATTCATGAACGCCATGTACTTTTGCTGCTTCATCAATTCACGAACGCCATGTAATTCTGCTGCTTCATCAATTCATGATCGCCATGCTAATAAATCCTCTTGTTTCATCAATGTTCTATGCTATGTAATTGGTTGGTTTAGTATAGTTGAGTTGCAGTCCTTAGCGTCTTATGATTTTCATCGGTGCTTATCAAGTTAGGCATTCATATCATTTCGTCGGCCAAGGCTCACGCCGTGCATGCTCACAGCACTTAGCCTTGATGTTGTGGGTTGTCATACGGGGAGAAGGGAAGCGTTCCCGGTGGTGCTGCTGGCCAGGCGTCATGCGCCTTGGTGCAGGACGATGTTCGCCTTGGATAGTTATTGTAGAGCACGAACGTTAGGCCTCGATTGCTGTTTTTATTTCGTTGTTGACGCTTGGTTGGGATGCTCTAGATGGTTGTTGAAGTGGGTTGGAGAAGAAGGTCGTGATCTGGTTTTGGTGCCAAGATAGGGTTGGAGAAGAAGGTCGTGATTTGGTTTTGGTGCCAAGATAAGGGTTGAAGAAGAGAAGGTCGGTAGGGAAGAAGAATCCTTTTGGGTGGCAAACTTGTAAATATAACTTGACTCGACACGGCTCGAGTTAAAAAAAAAAACTAACTCGTAATAAACCCTTAAAAATTATTATTCTAATGGTTATGGGTTACAGTTGCTAAACTAATTAATTATTGTACAGAAATTGCCATGAGTAATAAAAATATGGTAATGATAAACTGTTGATAATTAATCGGAGTACTATAAACTATTAATTTAAATCGGATGGTTATACGTGATTAATGAAATAAAGATTTCACCTTTACCATATTAAATCTAATACTAGGTAAATAAAGTGATTATTTTAATAACGAGTCAGTAAGGTAGAAAATGAGTTATTAAACTATAATTATGTAAAAATCACAAGCGTTGAACCTAAATAGCATAATGAAAATAAATAAAGTTCGAACCTTTATTGAGTTGAATAATTTAAAATAATTTTATTAGTAATATCTTTAAATTAAAATAATACAAATCATTGTAAATAATTTAATCGAACAACTTAATTAATTAAATTGCTATTAATAATGATAATGATTAAAGATTAAAATCGTAAACTAAATCATCAAGATTGTGGTTAGGTAATTATCATCTCAAAGGAAAATATACTAATAATAGTAATTAAATACTTGTTTATAAGTTAATTGTAACGACCCGGCTTAAAGTGCAATATAATGGGCCTAAGTCATTTCTTTAAACGTGGTGAACCAAATTAAAGATCTATAGTCTATTCCCACATATAAACGGGATCTTTGCCCGATAGGTATTAGATGTGGGACTAAGTTGATGGATTTCACAATCCACCCACCTTAGGAAATTTCGTCCCAGAAATTCCTACACACAGCCTCCGTTACTAGCCTCAATACACGTCCTTCTCTTGCCCGTGATCGGCAGCCTTAGCTAACATCCGTAGTCCAGCGCACCATCTAACACAGAACCAGGTTGTTTTGATACCATTTGTAACGACCCGGCCCAAAGTGCAACGTAATGGGCCTAAGTCATTTCTTTAAAATGGTTAACCCAAGTTGAAGATCTATAGTCCATTCCCACATAAAAACGGGATCTTTGCCCGGTAGGTATTAAATGTGGGACTAAGTTGAGGGATCTCACATTAATAATTATTTTGTCATTAGTGAGGGTGAATTATGATTTAAATAATTAATTTAAAATGTAAAGTATGACTTAAATGATTATGTCACATGAATAATTAATTATCTCACTAGACTTGTTGTAAATGTTGAGAATTTAATACTTAATATTGTTGAATGTTGCATGCTTTGTGTTGTCGAATTTTAATAATGATATATTATATATTAGTCATTTAGTTGCATGCATTTCTACTCGAATAAAATTATACTTATATAGAATTTTATGTTCTCGTTTAGATTAGGATCGTTGGTCACAGTTGCAGGTTTGCTTACGAACAGCCAGGTCCATATAATTATTTAAAATGTTGTATTTTCTATTTTTGGCAGCCCTGGTTGGCCTGAGCCCAGATTTGACCACCATGCACCGAGTGCAACCAGGGTCAAGGAATTGGCTCAGTCCGACACGGGGCTGCACCGTTTAAAAATTACTATGTGGGAGCCTTGGTCGACTTGAGTTCATATCCGACCACCATGCGCCGAGCACAACCGGGGTCGACTAAATTCGACACAGGGCAGCATCCCCTAAAAGATTAAATACCTGCCCCCATGCTGAAAGGGGTGACAAGGTGCAGTGGCGCAAGACGGCTCATTGTGCACTTGTGATACCGAGAGGGTGAGTAAATGGCAAATATCAGTAACTACAGGCTGTGGGCCACGTAGTGTGTGTGCGCATGCATGGGATTGGAGCTAGATGGGGTGGCCACCCCTCTCAGCATAATTAGAGCTCAGCATAGGCTCATAGCAATTAAAAGTCTCGAGAAATGATAATAGAGATTATATTGACTTGTTTCATTTAATTATGCGACTTAGTAGTTTTATCACTAATGCGGAATTGCCTCTGCCGGTGAGCAGCTTTGGACGGAGGACTAAAAGTGTGGTTGGTGGATCTTTTACCAACCGAGGTTTAGTGAATTGATAATAAATTGGACTTCCTTTTATTCTCTTGTGTTATACATGTGGCTATGGGAAACGGTCAGAGACTATGAGACTTTATTTTTATGTATTATCACATGCTATAAGAAACATGATTTATTTTTATGATTAATAAATTTCTAGTCTTATTTCCTGTGTTACAATTCATGTTCTTGAATGTTATGTTTACATCATTTATCTTTTGACTAACTCCCGGCCGGTTTGGGCGGATCGTTACAGGTGGTATCAGAGCATGGTTTCCCACAAGCTCACACTTTATGACTCAAGTACCTTGTTGAAAAGTCCAGTACTTATCTTTTCCCAATGTTTTGTGTTATTAATTAACAAATTCATTCGCTAATAAACCTATGTCATAACTGAAAAAGAACATATTAATGAACCATGATGGGAAAAATTTTCCGATCTACTCAGTAAAATTCGAACACAGAGAGTGTATTGGCCTAGATCCTGATGGTCATACAAGGACTGGCACATGCTTCAGCAAACACAAATTTTGCGGTACAAAATATTGTTCAGTGGTTACCAGGAGTGGTAGCAAGGAATGAAGCCTCAAACTCAGCAGTGGGTCCCAGCATCACCCCAGACAGTGGTCAGGGAGTGCCCAAGGGCGGGCAGGGTTAGTAGACCCGGGCGAGTGAGGGGAGCTTCCAAACCTAGTGCCACCAGTAGTCTGACAAGTGTTGCCACCAGCTGTTGATGATAGTGACCGTTACACTATAGAAAAGTTCAGGAAGAATGGAGCTAAGGTATTTATTGGAGGGATCGATCCAATAAAGGTGGAGAGCTGGATAGACATTACTGAAAAACCGTTTAGGGCTCTGTCTGTGCCCCACCACCATCAAGTGAGGTTGGCAACATGCATGCTTCAGGAAGAAGCATCTTACTGGTGGAAATCCATGGAAGAAACCACATTCCATCGACGTGAGATTTCTTCCATCACGTGGGACGGAATTTGTGGCAGCTTTCAATGGACAATATTTTCCAAAGCCCGTTGTCCAGAAGAAAGCACTAGAGTTCACCAATTTGGTTTAGGGGTGGATTCAGTCTGCGAATATGCCAAGAAATTCTTACAGCTGGAGCATTTTGCATTTGGGATTTTGGCAACTGATAAGGCTAGAGTTGACAAACTCTTTTGGGGATTGAAGACAGAATTGAGGGGTAAGATTGCTACAACGCCAAGGAGTACGATAACCGAAGTGATCGACTCAGCCACTACTTAGGAGTTGGTGTTCGAGTATGACTGTACATAGAAGCAAAGAAAGGTTACTTCATAGCACAAAAATGCCAACCCTGTTAGTAACCAAAACAGGTCAGCATGACACCAACAGTAGAACTATCGAGGGAACATAGAGGGGAACCATAAAAGGAAGTTTGAGGATATCCCGTTGAGGCGATGTCAAAATTGCAACAAGATGCATTCAGGGAAATGTAGGGAGCCCCGTAGGTGCTACAACTGCAAAAGGACGGAACACATGTAGAGGGAGTGTCATCAGCCTTTGAAGCAACAACAGGAGCAACCTGAGAAAGGGAAGTCACAAGTTACTATTCGCTACCCGACACCTTCACAACCGGCAGACAATGGGAACGCGAAACTCTATGCAGTTGAAGTCGATGATGTTGAGGAGGATGATCACACTGTCCGAGGTAAAATTCTAATCGAAGGAGTCATTGTGGATGTTTTATTTGATTCGGGGTGTACACATTCATTCATTTCATCTCAAATAGTCAAGAGGTTAGGACTCCAAGCATCCCCATTATCCAAATCCTATAGAGTCACTATTGCCATCGTTTTCATTTTTTTTAAAGGGGGCATCTTCGTTCACCCTAGCCGCCTACTTCCCATTTTCTTCTCCTTTCTCTCCTTTTTGCTCTCCTCTCTTGGCGGCGTTCTTACATCTCGTCTTCGTTTCCTGTTCGGTATGCTTTCCTTGTTCTTCTTTTTCACATTTTATAGTTGCTATTTTGTTTTCCTGTAAGCATGCAATTCATAATCGCTATGCTAAATTTTGTTGTTTCATCAATTTGTGAACGCCATGGAATTCTGCTGCTTCATCAATTCATGAACGCCATGTAATTCTGCTGCTTCATCAATTCATAATCGCCATGCTAATAAATCCTCTTGTTTCATCAACGTTCTATGCTATGTAATTGGTTGGTTTAGTATAGTTGAGTTGCAGTCCCTAGCGTCTTATGATTTTTATGCATGGGATTGGGATAATGGGCAACGCTGTAGGGGATTCCTTCGGTGCTTGCCAAGTTAGGCATCCATATCAGTTTGTCGGCCAAGGCCCAAGCCGTGCATTCTCACGGCGCTTGGCCTTGATGTTGTGGGTTGTTGTGTGTGGAGAAGGGAAGCGTTCCTGGAGGTGCTGCTGGGCAGGCATCGTGCACCTTGGTGCAGGACGGTGTTCGCCTTGGATAGCTACTATAAAGCACAAACGTTAGGCATCGCTTGCTGTTTTTATTTTGTTGTTGATACTTGGTTGGGATGCTCTAGATGGTTGTTCAAGTGGGTTGGAGAAGAAGGTCATGATCTGGTTTTGGAGCCAAGATAAGGGTTGGAGAAGAAGGTCGTGATTTGGTTTTTGTAACGACCCGCTCATTTTTCATAACATTGTGGGCCTAGCTGGCCAGGTGTTACTCACAATTAAGCAAACATGTCTAACATTTTTATTTAACAAAAACATATATAATGATCCCACAGTCTTAGACCGTTTCCCAGTAGCCACACTTATTTCTCAAATAAATAATAAAAGGAGTCCTCATATTTATTTTGCTCCATGCCCTGGTTGTCAATCACCTACTTTCGTATCTGCACACCTGCGGAGGCAATTCCGCGTTAGTGATTACAACACTAAGTAGTATAATAGATAAAACAAATCAAGTACATTCCACTATTTCCTTATGTTTATTTTAATATGCGGTGGAGCGATTCCGCTATACTCCAAAACAATGCGGAGGAGGTATCCGCTGTGATCCGCACACCCCGGCCGTAGCCCTTTTGTGGGGAGGCTACCACTACCGTCTCCAGTGCCAGTGCCTCACACACCCCGGCCGTAGCCTTTTTGTGGGGTAGCTATCATTGCACTCAGGTGATTGCTGCGCCCCGTTTGTGGGGAAGCTCTCACTACCAATTTTAGTGCCAGTGCCTCGCACACCCCGGCCGTAGCCTTTTTATGGGGAGGCTATCACTGCACTCCAGTGCCAGTGCCTTGCACACCCCGGCCGTAGCCTTTTAATGGGGAGGCTATCACTGCACTCAGGTGATTGCTATGCCCCGTTTGTGGGGAAGCTCTCACTGCCAACTCTAGTGCCAGTGCCTCACACACCCCGGCCGTAGCCTTTTTATGGGGCGGCTATCACTGCACTCCAGTGCCAGTGCCTTGCACACCCCGGCCGTAGCCTTTTTATGGGGAGGCTATCACTGCACTCCAGTGCGATGGAGGAATCGCTGTGCCTCACTCACCCCGACCGTAGCCTTTTTATGAGGCGGCTATCACTACTCCAAAACAATGTCGATGCATTACACAATTTACGCACATAATACGACCCAGTGTCGGACTGAGTCAATTCTTTGACCCCGGTTGCACTCGGTGCATGGTGATCGAATCTGGGCTCAGGCCGACCTAGGCTACCAACAAGGAAAGTACGATGTTCTACCTATTATACGTACCTGACTTGTGATTTCGTCTGACTGTGACCCGTGAACCCTAATCTGAATAAGGGCATAAAATTATACATTAGTATAATTTTATTTTGCATGAACCTACATGCAACTTACATGACTAATATACGATCAATTTTAAATGATGTAATTAGTTCATGTTTAGTCTTCATTTCTTATTAAATTTTCAGCAATTCTAATGATAATTAATTATTAATTATCATTATCCAAATCCCCATTATCTAATTCATAATTTAATTATTAACATGTCCATTTACAAAACGACTAAGCAATCGACAAGAACCCCATGCATAAGACGCTGGAGATCTAGCAACTTGGCAGGGCGTCTTCAACAAACCTTGCATGCAAGAATCCTAATGGAAACAAATAAGATGAGGGATGAAATACTCACACAGAAATGGGGAGGTCGCCTGGGACGGAGATGAGGGATGAAATACTCCCTCCTCCTGCATATATATACACTTCAACCCTTCCCTCCATTAAATTCTCATACCCCATCATCCCTTGGTATTCCCTAGGTTCAACGAGCCCCTTCATTAAATTCTCACACCCCATCATTCATTGGTATTTCCTAGGTTCAACGACCCTTTCATTAAATTCTCACACCCCATCATTCATTCATGAATAGGTATTTTCTAGGTGACCTTAAGTCGAACCATGACCGGTCGACTTGATAACCAACCATATTGGTTCATCTATATTTATTTCATAATATTTAGGTTCGAGTCTTGTAATAAAAATCATGGTTTTTACAGTTTTGGTGCCAAGATAAAGGTTGGAGAAGAGAAGGTCGGCAGGGAAGAAGAATCCTTTCGGGTGGCAAACTTGTAAATATAACTAGACTTGACGCGGCTCGAGTTAAAATAATAATAATAATACTAACTCATAATAAATCCTTAAAAATTATTATTATAATGGTTATGGGTTACAGTTGCTAAACTAATTAATTATTGTACTAAATCACTATGAGTAATAAAAAATACGGTAATGATAAACTGTTGATAATTAATCGGTGTACTATAAACTATTACTTTAAATCGGATGGTTATAAATGATTAATGAAGTAAGTATTTCACTTTTACCATATTAAATCTAATACTAGGTAAATAAAGTGATTATTTTAATAACGAGTCAGTAAAGTAAAAATGGGTTATTAAACTATAATTGTGTAAAAATTACAAGCCTTGAACCTAAATAGCATAATGAAAATAAATAAACTTCAAACCTTTATTGAGTTGAATAATTTAAAATAATTTTATTAGTAATATCATTAAATTAGGATAATACAAATCATTTTAAATAATTTAATCGAACGACTTAATTAATTAAATTGCTATTAATAATTATAATGATTAAAGATTAAAATCGTAAACTAAATCATCAAGATTGTGGTTAGGTAATTATCATCCCAAAGGAAAATATACTAATAATAGTAATTAAATACTTGTTTAAAAGTTAATAACTATTTTGTCATTAGTGAAGGGTGAATTATGATTTAAATAATTAATTTAAAATGTAAAGTATGACTTAAATGATTATGTCACATGAATAATTAATTATCTCACTAGACTTGTTGTAAATGTTGAGAATTTAATACTTAATATTGTTGAATGTTGCATGCTTTGTGTTGTCGAATTTTAATAATGATATATTATATATTAGTCATTTAGTTGCTTGCATTTCCACTCGAATAAAATTATACTTATATATAATTTTATGTTCTCATTTAGATTAGGATCGTTGGTCACAGTTGCAGGTTCACTTACAAACTATCCAGGTCCATATAATTATTTGAAATGCTGTATTTTCTGTTTTGGCAGCCCTGGTCGGCCTGAGCCCAGATTCAACCACCATGCACCGAGTGCAACTGGGGTCAAGGAATTGACTCAGTCCGACACGGGGCTGCACCCTTTAAAAATTACTATGTGGGAGTCTTGGTTGACTTGATTTCATAACCGACCACCATGCGCTGAGCGCAACCGGGGTCGACTAAAGTCGACGCAGGGCAGCACCCCCTAAAAATTAAATACCTACCCCCATGCCGAAAGGGGTGACAGGGCACAGTGGCGCAAGACGGCTCATTGTGCACTTGTGATACCGAGAGGGTGAGTAAATGGCAAATATCGGTAGCTACAGGCCGTGGACGTAGGGTGTATGCGCATGCATTGGATTGGAGCTGGATGGAGTGGCCACCCCTCCCAGCATAATTGGAGCTCAGCATAGGCTCATAACAACTAAAAGTCTCGAGAAATGATAATAGGCATTATATTGACTTGTTTCATTTAATTATGCAACTTAGTGGTTTTATCACTAATATGGAATTGCTTTTGTAGGTGAGCAGCGTTGGACTGAGGACTAAAAACAAGCTTTCTGCAGCCATTACATGAGGATCTGCTCAATCCAAGGAGAGCTCATCCTAAGAGAGCTTCACCTATGGTCTGGCAATTAGTCGAGAATTTGGTGGGGAGGATTTTGGAGCACAGACGGGTCGACAAGGGTGCTACCATTGAGTGGACGGAGTATCTTATCAAGTGGAAGGGGGAGCCAAAAAGTGAGGTGAGCTTGGAAAAAGGAGAGGGACTTGTGGCAATTTGAAAGGAGGATCAAGAAATACTGGGCAAGGCTTAACCCTCTGATGAGGACATTGGGTCTCATTGGTGGGGGAGGACTATTATGGGTGTAACCTATGGGACGCCCTGGGAGCTAGGGTTTGGCGGTTGTTCCTAGTCATCACGCGTCCAAGATGGATAGTCAGTACTATCTGGGTGGTGGAAACAACTTCCCATTGCTAATCTATGTTATCGTTGCAGGCAAGGATCAAACTGTGGTGCATGGAGCGTGTCGGGCAAGATACCGACAGCGAGCAGCGTAGCAGCAAAGGATGATCGGTAATGATTACTAAGCCTGCCACTACATAGGCATCGAGAAACCTCAAGATGTTGGCAAGGGGTTCCAGGTAGCGAGCAATGCATGGCCAAGTAGTGCTATGCAGTCCTGAGCCTTTCTGAGCGGTAGCGAGCCAGTAGTGGCGAGTATTGCCGAGCAGATGCGTGAGCGTACCAAGAAATGTACCAGAAGTGCCGAGCAGGTGTGGGAGTGAGCAGCGAGCAAGCACCATGCGTACCGATCAAAATAGCGGTACGTGGGCGTAAGCGCACAAGGGTGTGACCAAGCCAAATACCGGCACAACGGTATTTGCCCGAGGTTGCCGAGCAGTGAGCACGATTCCTAGCGGGAGTAGGAATGCCGGTATTTGGGGCGAGCAAGTTGCTGGAACACGCTGAGAGGCGAAGTCAATAGCCAAGATTGGTTGGGTCAAACGAGGAGGGTTCGACCATGCAGCCAACGCGCCTACAGGATTTGTTTGATCAAGAATTGCCAATAATGATGCTGACTAGGAGCAGTCTTTATCCTAACCGACGTCGGTTAGTCGGTTTCAACAAACTCCAATGGCTGGAGGTGTAGATAATCTCATGAAGTTGAGGTTGTTGAGATATACACAGTTATTGGAGGTTGTTGGACAGTTGCAACAAACTTCAGATATGCAGATCTTGGATGTTAGGCAGAAGATATGCAAAGATCTGGAAGTTGTAACAAACACAGATGAATATTCTATATAAGGGGGACGACCCTGGTGTGGAAGAGGGAACTGACGTGAATTCTTTGAGTGGAGAGGAGATAACGTGATCATGCAAGGGGACACTTGAAGTTACTGCAACTAGTTCTTATAGTCAAGGGCTGGAACTTCAAGAGTGGACTACCGGAGTAGTCATCCGCCGGGATCAAAGTACACAATTCCATCTCCACAACCTAGTTGCTTTTATGGCTAAGGGAATCGCATGTAAACAAGTCGACCGTGGGGTGGCTTGGGGTCATGTTGGTGAGGACTGATTGTGAGCGGGAAGTGCTCGTGTTCTCACAGCCTTTCGATTGGGGCAGAAAGGTAGGGCGTGGGGTTTGCATTCCACGCTAGCCAAGTGAGTCAAGGTAGATTGATTACTTATATCCTTGGTTTCTTGTAAATGAGATTAAGATTAGGGCTGGAGTCTCGTAATTGAGTGGTATCACATTTTTGCCGTAGTCCCATGGTGCCGCTTACAAGATCCCTGGTTGGATTCCTGAAGATCTTGTGGAACTGATATGGGTAGTCAGTTTGGGATGTTGGATGCTACGTTACCTTGGTGCATTGATATTATTTATGTGTGTTTGGTTGGTTCGTGTTTAATTATTGGTACCGGTGACCAGATATTCGGGCATTTGCAGTTGGGTGCAGTATCGATACAGGGGTACTGGTGTTGCGGGTCGCAGGTTGTGTCCGTGTGCTACTTTATTTGCAGTATTGCTGCGTACTTGTAGAAGGTTGAGTGTTTCCAGGAAGGAAATATGCCGTGCAGGATGTGGTTTGGGGACAAAAATTCTACCACAAATCAGCCCTATGGCGGGTGCCATAGTTGTTCCATGTTCTCTGTACAAATTCAAGCATAATTTCGGCACCACGCTACTTCAAACTGATTGTCACAAAATAACTTAAGTGGTCTTTCAATATTATCAATAATGCACAGCCCTGTGACAAAATTCCACAACCATATTCCATGATTGGATGCCTCATAACAAGCTATGAATTCAGCTGCCATGGTGGAAGAAGCTATGAGTGTCTACTTAGCACTCTTCCAAGAAATAGCTCCTCCAGCAAGCAGGTAGACATAGCTTGACATCCACCAAAATCAGAATCAGAATACCCAATGATCTCAAATTGATCTGACTTCCGATAGGTAAGCATGTAATGTTTTGTTCTCTGAAGATACCTCATGACTCTTTTGGCTGCTATCCAGTGATCCAATCTCGGATTACTTAAATATCTGCCCAACATTCCAACAATATACGCAATATCTAGACGCGTACATACTTGAGCATACATAAGACTTCCTACTACTGAAGCATAGGGAATCTTTTGCATTTCATTTCCTTCTATGTCATTTTTAAGGCACTGATTGAGACTGAATTTGTCTCCTTTAGAAACAGGGGTATCTCCTGGTTTACAACCTTGCATGCCAAATCTCTTAAGCACTTTTTCTATATAGGTCTTTTGTGATAATCCAAGTATACATCGAGAACGATCCCGATGTATTTGAATTCCTAATACAAAAGACGCATTTCCAAGATCTTTCATTTCAAATTTCTTTGATAAAAACTCTTGGTTTCGTGCAAGAAACTTATATCATTACTGGCAAGCAATATATCATCAACATATAAAACCAGAAAAATATACTTACTCCCACTAAACTTATGGTATATACAATCATCAATAACATTCATCTCAAAACCAAACGAGAGAATCACTTGATGAAATTTGTGATACCATTGACGAGAAGCCTGCTTAAGTCCATAGATGGATTTCTTTAATTTGCAAACCATATTCTTTGAATCTCCCGATACAAAGTTTTCTGGTTGCACCATATAAATTGTTTCATCAATGTCACCATTTAGAAACGCAGTCTTTACATCCATCTGATGTAACTCAAGGTCAAAGTGTGCCACTAATGCCATAATTATTCTGAATGAGTCTTTCGATGAAACTGGAGAGAAAGTCTCATTATAATCCATGCCTTCCTTTTGAGTAAAGCCCTTTGCAACAAGACGAGCCTTATATCTTTCTACATCACCTTTCGAATCCCTCTTGGTTTTAAATATCCATTTACAACCAATAGGTTTCGCACCTTCAGGCAATGGAACAAGATCCCAAACGTCATTAGCTTTCATGGACTTCATCTCTTCATTCATGGCATCAATCCACTTTTGAGAATTAGAACTCTTCATGGCTTGATGAAAGTTGATTGGATCATCTTCCACCATTCCAGTGTTATCCTCATGTTCTTGGAGAAAGATGATATAATCATCTGAAATTGCATTTCTCCTTTCTCTTCTGGATCTCCTCAATGGCATTTGCTCTTGAGGTTGTTGAGTTTGCTCTTCAGGTATAACTTGATTAGGGAGATTCTCGACATTGTCTTGTAATTCTGATATTGTTTCTTGAACAACATCAGGAATATAATCCTGATCCTGATTATTGTCAAGAACAATCATGGGAAGAGAATCAGATTCTTCTTCAAAGACAATGTCTCTAACTTCATTTCCCTCCAAACTCAACATCCTCAAAGAACTGGGCATTTCCCGTCTCAAAGAATGACCTTATTGTGGGATCATAAAACTTATACCCTCTAGACCATTCAGAGTACCCAACAAAATAACTGCTAACTGTTCTTGAGTCCAGTTTCCTTTCATTTGGCCTATAAGGCCTTGCCTCAGCTGGACAACCCCAAATGCGTAAATGCTTAATACTGGGTTTTTTCCAGTCCATAATTCATAAGGGGTCTTAACTGTTACCTTTGTTGGTACTCTATTAAGAAGATATGCTGCTGTCTTTAGTGCCTCACCCCAGAGTGAATCAGGTAAAGTAGTATGAGCAATCATACTTCTCACCATGTCCTTTAATGTTCGGTTTCGTCTCTCAACAACACCATTCATGCTAGGAGTACCTGGCATTGTGTATTGTGGGACGATTCTGCACTCTTCTAGGAATTTGGCAAATGGTCCTGGACATTGTACACCTGATCCATCATATCTACCATAGTATTCACCACCACGGTTAGATCTGATAGCCTTAATGGTTTTGTCAAGTTGGTTCTCAACTTCAACCTTATATGCCTTAAACATGTCCAATGCTTGAGACTTCTCATGAATGAGATAAAGGTAACCATAACGAGAATAATCGTCTATGAACGTAATAAAATATTGTTGACCATTCCAAGAAGCCGTAGGAAATGGCCCACAAATATCTGTATGTATTAGTTCTAAGACACTTGAAGATATATTGGCACCTAGTCTCCTTATATTTGTTTGTTTTCCCTTAATGCACTCAATACAGACTTGAAAATCTGATAAATTAAGAGAATCAAGAATTCCATCTGACATAAGTCGTACAATTCTTTGTTTAGAAATGTGTCCTAAACGCTTGTGCCAAAAAGAGAATTCTCATTGGTTAATTTTTTTCTTCGTACCACTTAAACCCACATGCAAAGTTTCATTAAAAGATGCAATAGTATCAAGTAAATATAGATTATCATAAAAAGACAAGGAACCCATACCCACAATATTTGAATTTAGAAAAGACTAAACTTATTATTTCTAAATGAACAAGAATAACCAAATTTGTCCAATATAGAAATAGAAACCAAATTCCGTCTAAAAGACGGTACTACATATGTCTCTTTCAAATCCAAATAATATCCTGTCTTTAACAATAATCTAAAAATCCTATTGCCTCAACTATAACTGAGTTGTCATCACCCACATAGATGAATCTTTCAGCATCATTTGGCTTTCGGCAACTCAGGCAACCCTGCATTGACACACTTATGTGAGTAGTATCACCCGAATCTAGCCACCAAGTGTGTATTGGTACTGAAACTAAATTAACCTCAGAACAAACAAAATTACGAAATGGACCTTTATTTACACACCAAGTGTGATACCTAGTGCATTCCTTCTTCATATGTCTAGGTTGACCACAAGAAAATACAGCAAGAAGCCTAATTTTTTCTTATTTTGTCTTGATAAGTACTAGCCAAGTGAGTACTTTCAGCCTGCTTCTTGCTTCAACCTTTCTTCTTCTTGCACACAATAAGAAATGAGCTCATTAAGAGTCCATTTGTCCCTTTGACAGTTGTAACTGACCTTGAATTGACTGAATTGTGCCGGAAGAGAAATTAAAACTAAATGCACGAGCAAATCTTCAGATAGCTCTAACCTTAGTGCTTTTAGTTTTGAAGCAATATTTGACATCTCTAAGATGTACTCTCTTATGCTTGTTTTGCCTTTAAACTTCATTGAAATCAAGTTCGACAAAAGCGTACTTGTTTCAGCCTTATCATTTTTTTTTTACAAAACGCTTTTCAATTTCTTTAAGAAACTCATGCGCTGTAGTAACCTTTTCAGACACATCCCCTCTGAAGGTTTCTAGAATCCCACGCTTCATGATCATAAGACTCATGCGATTTGAACGTTCCCACTTCTCAATGTCCCATTTTTCCTCAATGGAACTTTTGTCCGTAAGAGAAGAAGGTTGTTCAGTCCTTAATGCAAGATCAAGATCCATGCAGCTGAGAACGATTAGCACGTTCTCTTTCTAATCCTTAAAATTATCTTTAAGCATAAGAACTGAATTGATGTTGGTAGAAATCATATAAGCAGATTGATTAACTGAATCCATAGAACAAAACAACATGCCCATAATAAGATTAATAATTCAAACAATAGTTAATCCCATCGGCAGATACCTAGCTCAACATTAATATTTAGTCTTTGGACAAAAATATTAATTTATAAGTGGTACTCTCAATGCAATAATCAAATATATATAATAAATCCTGTCAAATAATAAACCTTCCTTTGGGCCGATTTATTATCCACATGGGAACTTGATAATTATCTCATATTTATTACCGCAAATGAATATATAATTCTGTCAAATAGTAACCTTCCTTTGGGCCGATTAATATTCACATGAATCATATACCCACAACCGTCTTAATATTTTAAAATAAATTAATTTCTACAAAAGAGGCTACTTTGGCAGCATATTGTAGTCCTTAATAAATTTTAAAATATTAATTATAACTGAACCATAATTTTGAATTTAATAATTTCAAATAACATAAAACTGAAAAAGGTTATAAAAATATCTTTATTTAGAAAATTCTGAAATTATAACCTTTTGTAACTTTATTGTCCTCATTTGATATTTTACCAAAAGAGGACCTTGATTTGAGAACAAATATCCCATATACAATTTCTTGTAATTTCCTTACCCACTAACAATGCAAAATTTAGGGTTATTCCCAATGGGTTAAAGACCAAATCAATTTGTTCTCATAGGCAAAGTGATAAATAAAAGAATATTTTCCAAAGATTGAAATTATTTGATTAATGAATAAACAATACCACCATTTTGTTCAATAAGATACCAAAGTGGATGATTAACTCATTAAAAAAAATACAAATCAAATTAATTCTCAATAATTTAATATGAAGAAGCTCTGATACCACTTATTAAATAAAAACTTTAACTTTAACCAAATTATACAGATGAGAAAACCATCTTCAATAAACCCTTTCTTCAGACTAAATCATCAGAAAATAAAATTTAATTACGGAAGCATACCTGAATCCATAATAGCAAAATGATTCTTTCACTTCTTTAGGTTTTGATCATCCAGATTATGCACCGGTTTTCCAAAGCTAGAGTTTCTAGATGATGGGATACCAGAAAAGAAAAAGTACGGTACGAATTCGGGGACCATAACTGTATTTATTTGTATAACCGTATTTATCCTTATCTTTCATAATTCTAATTGAACCCATCATAAATTAGAGATTACGAAAACGGTATATACATATATTTATCCATACTCGTATTAAATATATGGTATCTCCACATATTTATCTTAAATATTAATGACCCATTAACCTTAACTTTAATAGATCAATTTAACTTAAGCCTAAACCTTATTAATAGCATATGATACAATTATCTACTTGTATATATACATCCAAAATCGAACAGGAGAAGCATGTAGTCTAGTATACAGTTCCATATAGACTTAAAGTCAGCTCCATTGATAAACAATCAGGTATGATGCAAAAGCCCAATATGATGTACTCCTCTGTGGCTATTCAAATTTCATATGGATTAGTAATTTTTAATATTGTATAGTACCAGCCTGTTCAACAATACTGCAAATCAAACCTGATTGACTTAGAGATGTTCTCTATTTGGAAACCGTTAAGATCACCCGTGCTGACAAGACTCAATGATGATACTATTTGGCTCCTTAAATTAAGTGATTAAAATTATTAATTTTTTCTAGCACCATCCTTATAGTTTTGTACAAGTCATTTAGTTCCTAATTTTTATTCTTAAAAGAGAAACATGTATATATCATTCTACTTTTCATTGTTCGTATTTAAAAATTGGTATAAATAATTCCAAGTGACTTGGAGAATTAACTCTAAGAGACAACTAATCAAACTATTTGAATTCTGAGTCCTGAATTTTTTAATCGCAGCCTAGGGCATTCATAACATGTGTGACATGTGCTTATAAGTTCTATGTATGTAGGGGCCATGGTTTGTACTTAGATGCCTATGGGCTATAAGGACCTGCTCTACGACGTTGAAAACTACGATGCTTATAAGAGTTTGAAAAATGAAATAAAAAAAAAAACACAAACCTTGAATGTTCTTGTGGCATGCCATATTAAGGCCGGAGCTCAAAGGATAGAGAGTATCATCCATATATGTGCCATCACATTCAAATAAACTATTTAAAGAGTTCGCTACTAACATAATTGGTTGGCTATAAGAATATGATGAAGCCAAATTTTTACAGGTACCCAAGGGATGAAAGTATAGGATGAGCAATTTGTTTTAAAAATAGACGAAATGAAAGATAGAACGAATTATTGTTTTAAAAATCGCCTAAAGTGAGTTAACAGCTAAATCATGTTATCCCCACAAAATTGAGTTATAACTATCTGGTGAGTTGAATTCTAAATAAATTAGGTGCAAGGCAAATAAATTGCTTACCAAAGATCAAGCAGTTATACTTGGAGGCATTCAGCTGATCTGAGCAGGGCTCAAGTTCTTCAGCAAAATATTCAAGTATAATAGAAGGTGGAGACACAGACTCTGGTGTGGAAATGGTGGATGAATGAATACAACAGTCACCTTAGAGACCACTTATATGAAAAATATAGTTGCAGGTGAAAATAAAGGAGATTGAGGAGGCATCAAAGTCACCTTTTTTCTTTTCCTGTCATGCTGATCAGCGCAAGGATGGTGGGTGCATATTGCCAATGAGGTGGCGAAGATAAATGTCTGATAACCATAGCCAAATTCTTACAAATGTTTACGTTAGAGACAGCCCAGAAATCGGAATAAAATATATGCTCATGAATAAGTCCAATATATATATATATATATCAGAATATAGGTGTATGCTAGTGACTCTGTTTTTCTTGATGATAACAAAACTGTCTAAAATATGTGAGGGACGTCTAGATGTTTTATAAATCTAAATGGAAAGGGGAAAAGGAAGATGGAAAAATTTTATAGAAATATAGATCGGTCGCCGATGTAAAGAAAATTTGAGAGGATTTCTTAACTATGACTTTTATCATTATTTTAGAATGACAAATTTACCGATCCCCAATTGTTTTGTAGTACGAGGATTAGAAAGACGAGCAGTATGGGAAAAAAATAAATACCATGCATATGGTGAATTGACCATGGCTCAATATTTTTTTTCCTCAAAAAATGTACTTGTACCCTTTTTTTGTTCTTTTTTCCAAAACAAGATATCCTGCATGGGTTATACTGTATATATACGGCCTGTTTGTAGTATATGCCTTGTTTTATTCTTCTTAGCAAATGGTATACATGCCTTTGATATTTCCAAGGATAGTATGCGCCTTGTTAGGTCATATATACGTATATGCTCAGAATCTTGTTGCCAAATGTCCAACTTGCGCGCACGACACGGTAGCCAGCAATAAGGTCACTCTACTTTTGTCACCACAAAAGTGATTTTTAGTCGCCTAAAGGGGAGCCTCCACTTTGAATCTAACACGAGGTCATTGCGTGCCACGTAATTGTCAGAGTTTATGGAATACATGTGTAGCCTAATAGTGTATGCAGGTCCAACGTTATGCGCCTTCGCATACTTTCACGTACTTTGAGTAGTGTCACGGCGTCGCTGCCGTTAGTTGCGAAGTTATTATCATGATTTTTTGGAATATGTTTGGTTGTCCCCAAAAATTACACAAAAGAAACGTGAGATTTAAAGGTCACAAAATTTCCTCTGTTTGTACTAGTTAGAGGTTAGGACCGAGTTTCTCATCTGTCTAAAATATGTTTATTGCGTGTTTATAATCCTCTCATACAATCTTAGCTCCTGCGGGACCCATAAAATGGTTCTCGAGGTCGCCCAAGCCACCTTAGAGCAAAAACTCTAAGTGCGCGCAAACTGCTTTTAACACAAAAGTGTTATCTCAGTGCTTTTGCGATAGTTGTGTTTAGGGTTAGAGTTTCATATTAGGGCGCAAAAGCATTGCCCAGTGCACTTGCACCCAAAATTTTAAAATCCCCCCTTGAGGCACTATGCTAGCGCCGCCTTTGTGCCCAACATTTTGGCCCGAGTTGGCGTGCGGTCCAATTTTTGCAACTTAGTTCGCAAGCCTAGGTTTCGGCCTTTCTATGGTATGGCTTTAAAATCATCTCATTTGCATGAGTGTGTGTCTATATATATATATATATATATATATATATATATATATATATATATATATATATATATATATATTTGAATGTTCTCGCGTTGTCTACATCGACTATTTTAGTGTAAAAATCATATCCCACGTTGTGGGTTGCCTTCTTACATGATTTTAGACTTGTTGTATTCAAAAGAGTCAGATCTACAACTTTCATTCATATTTTGTCATCTTTTATGGTGTGTATGTGCATGTCTTTTGTGGTGCATATATGCATGTAGTGGTGTCAAACTTATTGGAAGATGGTAGCTTTCATGGTCCGTATGACCTGGCCACCTATTTCCCCAATTTTTACACCCTGATGTAGTTTGCTGATGATGTCCAAACTTTTCATGCTTGTGAATTTATGTGTTTGCTTGCTCTTGTAAAATTGTTACATTAAAATAACCACTTAAAGGGCATGAACAAAACCTCTAATTGCTTGGTGTGTTTGCTATGATGTAAGTCTGCTTTGTCATGCTGTGAGTTTGTGCTTTGTGGCAAGCTAATTAAAAGTGGTTAATAAAATCTGTAAAAATTATGTAAGGACCAAATAATTATGTTTTGGTACTAATTAAAATTCATTTATGTTGTTCACTTAATTATTTTTCTGGAGTGTACAGGAATATATGGTGAGACCTAATTCCCTAATTCAGGATGTAAAATTAGAAACCCTAGACAAATGGTAAAAAAATTGCATGAAATTTCTTCCATACATTATGTTGTGTCTCACAACATCATATTAAAATTTGGTGGCATTTTCCTTAGTAAACCCTCCATTATGATTTTCCCAAGTCCAATAGGTCTATCTAGCTCTAGAAATATCCTAGCCCCACTTTGGAGCCCACCAAGGCCCAAATTCGAGAAGTTTGGACCTAAAATTTTACTAGACTCAAGCCCATGGTGTTGGATACCTATGCCCATTGATACAAGTCCATTTGGAATCTCCTAGCTCATAAACAACACTTACCAAAATTGGTGTGCGGCCCTGGAATAATATTTTCACCACCTTTGTGTTACCTTAACAAGCCTTGTTTACCATGTTGGTCCATTGGACAACACTTGGTAAATTTTTTACCCAACCCATAGAGTGTTAGGTCACACTGATTCGTATGACTCTCCTTTGCTTAATCTCTGCTTGACTCCCTGAGGGTCGAGTCTAATCATGTTTTAGATGAAGGAAGACGTCAGCGGTATCTTATCAAATCCGTTCGCTGTCAAGCCATTTAACCGTATTTTTCATAAGTTTAACAAACTTTAATGCTGAGATTCCTTGATGGTTTTTGAAAGATAAGATCAAGAATATATAAGTCCCTACCCAAGCCTACTATATATATGTATATGAGGGTTAATAGTTTTACTAATATAAGAGAGTTGTACGGGTATTATGAATTGCACTAGTGCTCCTTCAAACCATATCGTAGTATGAAGTATGAGGATATTGTGTAACATAACACATTTTTGAAATTTGTGGCACTAGCTTAACCGTTCCTTTGCCACCTGAGTACTGTGGCGGGTGTTATATAGAGGTTGTGCGAGCGTAAGTACTTGTATGAGTATGAATTTGATCGTGCTTGTGTGCAAGCTCTTTTAAATAATTTGTCCTTGATTACAGCCAATGTGAGATTTTCTAAAGTTTTCTAAGATCTCGTAGGTAATAGAATACTCATTTGCCAGTATTGCTTTACCGATAGTTATTTTAGATCGGTAATTAAACTTGATTGATTACTGATGTTTTTCTCTATACATATATAGGTGCGGTCTATTAAAGTCGGCTAGCCTAGGCGAATGGATCGAGGGGCTCAATTGTGGTGGTGGAGGTCCTATGTGTTATATTATGTATTGAACCTTATTTTGGATGATTGTATTTGTGGGCCTGAGCCCTAACTTCATTATGGACTATGTACGATTTGGATTGGATTATTTTGTAACATTTGCACACGTGTGCTTAACATTAATTATTATTAGTATTATTATTGTGGAGTAGATAACTTAGGGGTGAAGGCTAACCATCGTTTGTAGCATGTATAATGCCCTAGAGTTTTGAAACACGATGAGGAGCAAACCTATATACACGAAATATATTTGGCTGCAGTAGTGTGCGTGTGTAGAGAAACATGGATAGGAAGAAAACACGATTCATACTACGTGAAGACCGTGTGTTAGGGTATGATGCCCTAGCATCAAATGATGTCTATGTGTTTAATTTTACTTACGGGGTATGTGGAATAGATAACCACAATCCAATGGTTAATTTACCGCACTCATCCACATTAAGAAATCAAGTTACCTAATCTAATCACTGAAACTAAGAATAAGAACTGGAGCATGTCATAACCAACCTCTTAACTGCATTGGGGGTGTTGCCTTCATGTAGGTCGGAGCGATCATCGCATTTATAAAGTCAAATTTTTAGTCACAAGGGAGGTGCTACTTCTGTGGTGGCTCAAAGTGCTCATATAAGAGTTTTGAGTATAAGACTTTGCTCTATGTAGTATGACCCTGCACACATTCTATGAAAACCAACATGGTGTCCATCTTAAGCCTCCTAGAGGGTTGAGATCTGCTTCCATAGAGTAGGTACGCAAGAGCTCAATTAGTAGCTTTCCAAATAATAATATCACGATTAGGTATATCCCTTCGGGCCAAATTGGGTTGTACAACTTGGTATCATAGTTGGATTATTATGGCGGCTAACTTTCGGAATATGTGTGTTGTACGCGCATGTTGTATGTTGTCTATATAATGTATGATATGCTTGTATGCGGTATGCTTGTATGTGTATGTTCTGGTTAAGACACCACCACCCTGAGCCGAGCCACAGCCTAGCCGGCAGATATGTCTTTTGTGTGTGTTTCACTAACTCATTTTGTGTTGCATAGATCATCAGTTTGTGAGTTTGTCAGTTTGTGACACTGTCAATGTTGTTTTATGTGGTAGTTGATCAGATGGCTGAATGTCCACGCAAAGGTAGAGCCTCACTACAATGCAGACCTTCACCAGCACTGGCACCTGTTAGGAAATCCCTATAGCTCATTAGGGAGCCGACGGTGGACCCATAGGCCAAGCTGATCAGAGCACTACGAGAGGAGCGGTAGGCCCTGACGAATGGGCAGCTGAGAGCACGAGAGGACTAGCAATAGTCCCGTGATGATATGAGCTGGCTATTGGACATAGGCTAGGAGATGGTCGTAGTTGTGGCCAGATTGGAGAAGAGGCCTATGTAGGCAAAGACTCCTATAGAGACCACTGAGCTGGAGCATGTGCAGCCACTGCCACCGCCGCTAGCATAGTTTTCACATGTCCCCATGCCCCACCTAAAGTAGGGCTATATTAGATTCCAGCACCAGGGATGCTAGTGAGAGTTCCACTTCCCAGATCGACCAGATAGTTTGTGGTTGGAGAGGGCTCTGGCAGTCAAGGCCCATAGCATCATCTGAATAGGGAACGGTCGGATGTTGACTGTTTCCTAAAGAATGGTGGACACTTGTTCTACAGGAGCACAAATCCCAAGGTTGCATTGGAGTGGATAGACTCAACACAGGCAATACTAACACATATGGTCTATCCTCTAGAGTTTTGGGTGCGCATGGCCACCGAGGCCATGTAGAGTATGGGTAAACTCTGGTAGGAGTCTGCTCATACCGTGTTCCTAGAGGGCAGGGCCCTAAAGTAAATTGTTTGGGAAGAGTTCAGTGAGTTTACTCTTATTACTTCTCTCCCAGTGTTAGGGTGAAGAAGAAGGTGGAGTTTTTATCCTTGAGACAAGTAGTGGGTACATCTGCAACACCCCAAATCCGGTCCACGCTCGTGAACCAAACCGGCATGTTACAGGCCCCGGTTAGGTCGGCTAACCCAAACCAAACTCGTGCGGATCTAATCTTGGCATCTTAAGATGAAGATATTACTTGTCATGCATGGATGAATGCACAAAATCCTAACATGATACTACATGGATGACATGCAAACTAAATTACACACCATCACATCAGTATAATAATATCATACAAAATATAACCACTCAATCGACTGACATGTGTGCAAGCGACGCCAGTGCTCCTCCGTCCAAGTTGGCTCCTCCAACTCGTGATTATTACCTACATATAGTATAAAAACACGTCAGTAACAAGTGTTACTGGTCCGGAAAATAAAATAACTATAACAAGCTGGCTATGAGAGCAAACTCTCATATGAATGAAATCATATACTCCACGTGAACACTCTGAAGGGCACTACTAAGGAGCCACTGGGCTGCAGACCCGGTAGCATCCCGAACTTACTGATCTGTTGCTGCTGATGCCGCTCTCGACATTTTCTTACTTCATTTTCTGGTCTCAAATCCTAAGCCCTCTCCTCACCTCCATATTTCTCCTGGCCTTGAGCACGAAGGATGAGTACTCTCAGGCAGTCGCCTTTAGTACCCTTTGAACCACAAGTCCGGACATCCGCTGTACTAAATAATACCCGTAAACCTCCACGTTCTTCGAGTGTGAGGAACTCAAACGCGGAGTTGTCAGGATCCCTCGGGAATAGAACAATCCACTGGCACTAATCCAGAGCCCGCTTTGACTGTCACGACATCTGCTCATGGTACGTGCAGTCGGTTTCTCCATCTCTCGTCTCACTGAAAATGCGAAAACTACATATATATAGGGCTGGGTAGGGATTTATATAATAGGCCCGAAGGCAACTTGTGGGGGATCTTGTTTTCGAAATCATCCTCAAGGGATCTCATCCTCAATGGGTTATTAATCCAGAAATCTGTTCGGCTAGATGGCCCGAGTTAAGTGGGATCCAATAAAACGCCACTTAACCCGTCCTGCAAATGATAAAATAAACATACAATAGAAAGACGAAAAATAGAGTCAAGTCCTAAACGGACCTGATAGAAGCTCCAAGCGTGTCATCGCGCCTAGGCGGCGAGCTCCTACTCCGTACTTACACATCAAAACTAAATACTAATGCCCGCTAACTAAATGATGAATCAAACGCGTCATGATCAAACACACTCACAATACAACCATCAACCATAACAATCAACAATTATAAATGTGAAAGTAATTCCAACTTATCCTATTGACACCAATTTTATTATATTTCCTAAGTTGTGTGGTACTAGATTATCATGCTCAAATTTACTTTACTCCATTAGATCACTTACTCTTCATTCACACTTAATCTCATCATGCAACTCATCATTTCATCCAAAATTAAGCATTAATCACATCAATAAATCAACCCTAGCATGTTGTGCTAACAATCATCAAGTTTAAATTATCAAGTCGGAGGTAATTATACCTCACGTCATCGGCAATCGGCGACGGCTAGGGTTTCGTCACGCGTCTTAGAACTCGAATTCGACGTTCATCGGCGTTCGAAGCACGATTTGGTTCGACTGGATGAGCTCCGCGAAAGATTCAGTGAATTCTAGCAAATCCGGTTTTCCAGCGGGTTTCGGCAGTTTTCTGGCATCTTCCGGCGGTTTTCCGGCGACAACCGTCGGCGGCGTCTACTGGCTGGAAAGCAATGGTATTGGATACCATTGGAACCAGTTCGGCAAGCCCGACGCGTCTACGGCGTTGACATGGTCGGCGGAGGTGGCACCTCACCGGAAAATGGCTAAAACAAAGGGTTGGTGGTGGGTGACTAAATTCGACCGGCCTAGGCGGCGACGGCCTCCACTCCGGTCGGGAAAAGTCGCTGGGCGGTTGAGGTTGCCGAGGCGACCACTCGATTGCGGCTGCGACAGTTGCCATCGGCGGAATCGGTGACGCAACCGCGGCGCTAGGCGCAGTGATTCCGGCATCGTGGAGGTTGGGCGACGGCCGGGACTAGTCGGAGCGGTACGGCGACGCTACGGCGAGGCCTAGCGGCACCGATTGGTGGCAAGGTGGTGTTGGCCGCAGTGGCAGCAGCATGCATAGTGGGCAGAGCGCGACAAGGGTTTGGGAAAGAAGAAAGGAAAGGTCGAGGGAGAGGAAGAAAAGGCTGGTGGCAAACTTGTAAATATTACTTGACTCGTCTCCGGCTCGAGTCAAGAATAATAACTAAGTCGTATTAAATCCTACAAAAAATCGGGAAAAATCCCATAAAATCAAACAAACACCACAACATTATAATGATATGCTCTATGACTAACAACCCACCCAAACTGCCCGTAACGCGTCCTAACGCGGTAAACGACCTAAAACTAATTCTACGATCCACTATATATATAAAAAAAAAATGACTGGCATACTCTCATATATTCTGGTAACTCATTTTGTTCTGTTGTGTTCATGACGTTATCATCATATACTTGGGTACGCATGACCCTCATAGCACATAAGCACAACTGGCGTCGGCTCAGTACACGTGTTCAGAAACTGACTCGACTCGAAAATAATAGTCAAACCGACCGGTTCTGAATATAAAACCCTGACTCGAATCGTGGGTTTTACAACTTCTGTGGCAGAGTTAGCTTTGCATCTGAAAGGGAGTGAGCTGCCCAATTTGTTTCAGGCCTGCGAATCACTGTTGCTACACTTTCCTGTTCTACCCTAGCCATGGTTGTGATGAGGACACTAGAGTATGAGCATGCTCATGATTCGCACAATCAGGCAAAAGGCACCTTGCAGACTAGCATCAAGGGCTAGAAACATCAAGCTTACGATCAGCGGGGCCCGCAACACCAAAGTCAGAGGACTGATGGACTGGCAGTTGTATGTTGTTGAGAGGTAGTAGGTTCAGTGCTTCCTTCTGTAGACTTAGTCATTCCAGGGCCCGCAAGGTGGAGATTATCATGAGTAGTCGATTTGTCCAGAGTGCTAGAAGCGCCACCTGGGCATGTACAGGAGAGCCCTCAAGGGCAGCAGGGGAGAGGCGACCAGTAGGTGTGGGCGCAGTAGGGCCAGTAGGCCAGTGATTAGACAGGGTTGACAGGGCAGGAGGGGTCAAAGATAGGGTTTGCAAAGGCACGTCAATCTAGCTGCTATGGATGTTGGGTAGACACCAATAGAGAACATGGGTCAGCTTCCATCTTAAACTCAATATGGTGTCCATCTTAAACCTCCTGGAGGATTGAGATATGCTTCCGTAGAGTGGGTACACAATGGACCGTGCGACATGTAAGAAAAACAACGCTATAAAGCTACCACTATTAGGCTCTTATTTTGATGATTATCATCCTAACTTCATTATTAATAAATTATAAAAGGATGTGTGATCATGGTAGAGTTGGTGAGAGGTAGACATGTTTATGCAACTATTTCCCATATAATGATTTGGCCATTGAGATGACCTGAGGGAGAGTTAATATACGCATTGGGTATATATCTAGGGGGAGTGTGCTCAAGTGTATGGGGATATATAAGTGCCGCCACCTTTCGAGGATTTTTTCGATGCCAGCGAGCCCCCTTGGACAAGGCCGACCACTCAGATAGCTTCCACTCGTCTTTACCGACCTTTTGAGCCCAACCCTATCGACTGTTGTGGCCATGACAGCGGCCGGAATTCCACCATTCCTAGCGGTGTTTTCGTCACTTCTCGGCCATTTTTTAGCCAACTGGCGGCAAGACTTTGTTGACCATTGCTGCCATCACCTTCCCCATCCTCCCCCCTATCGATCACGACTGGTGGCAACCTCTACTCTGCAATCGTTGCCATTTTCTGACGATGGGTGCCACTAGGGGTGGGTGTGGATGTCCGAATTTGTCCGTCCGTCCGACGTCTGAAGCATGTCCGACCGAATTTGACCGATTGAATTTGACCGAATTAAAACAAACCAAACATGGACATTTTTTTGTCCGACCGAACGACAGACTGAGTGTCCGATATTTTATATCAATAATATAATGTCTTCAACATTTGTAATACTAATATTATAGTTTATGAAAATTTCAAAATATAATATATAGTAAAATTAATTAAGTTTATACATAAAATTGATATTTAATATCTTAAATATCCAAAAATGACATACATATAAAAATGATAAAAGTCACTCTTTTGTTTAGGAATTTAGAACTATACATTCACATTAATAATCATATCAAACCACTTCAATTTAGTTAACATGTTCTTAATTTTTAAAGTCAAACAAAAGATAATCAATGTATAGAAACTTTAAAATAATCATTGACATCAAAATGTAGTCCAATATTACATATACTTCAAAGATAAAATATTCTCATAATTAATTCTTCGTCTCGCTCACCTACATGAAAAAAATACAAAAAAGTTAATTACTCATGTTTTATATCCTCTTTATTTTGAAATTTGGATATTTCCCTTCAATATGCCTCTATAAATAGGTAGTTTCATAACTTTCAGTTTCTTCAAACTTCTTTTCACAATAACGACAAATAGGAGATGTTCCATACTTCAAATATTTTCTATCAAAATAGGTGCATAGACCAAATGCTATTTTTCTCTTTTTTGATAATGTACTGTCCATAGATTCTGCATTTTTAGTGATCGAATTTTTGCTATCTTTTTCACCTCCACTTTATTCATTTACATTTAATAATGAGCTTATATGATCCATCTTTGGAAAAAAATCACATTATAAGCATAATGTAAAACCCGCGATCTGAGTCAGGGTTTTATGCTTATGAACTGATTGGTTCAGACGTTGGTACGAGTCGAGTATGTTTTAGAATATGTGTACTGAGCCGACGCCGGCCATGTGTATGAGCCATGAGGGTTATGCGTACCCAAGTATATGATGATAATGTCATGAACACAACAGAAAAGAATGAGTTATTAGAATATATGAGAGTATGCTAGTTATTTTTTTATTTTTATATATAGTAGATCGTGGAATTAGTTTTAGGTCGTTTATCGCGTTAGGATACGTTACGGGGAATTTGGGTGGGTTGTTAGTTATAGAGCATGTGATTATGATGTTGTAGTGTTTGTTTTATTTTATGGGATTTTTTTCCTATTTTTAGGGCTTATTTCGAGTTAGTTATTATTATTGACTCGAGACGGAGTCGAGTCAAGTCTTATTTACAATATTGCCATCGATCAACCCCCCGACCGTCTTTCTCTTCCCTGTCTCAACCCTTGCCGTGCTGCTCCCTTTTGCTTGTCGTCGCCACCACCGCCGACATCACCCTGCCTAAAATAGTCGCCGCCGGAACCGACCGCAGCATTGGCATGATGCCCTGAGCACCCCAGCCATTGTCCGGCCTCCATGACGCTGTGCTTAGCAATGTGCTTGCGTCATCGATTCTGCTGCCGGCGACCATCATCGCTGTCGTCTAGTCACCGCTTTGACATTTCCGACCCTCCCAAGGCCTTACCCGATAAGACCGAAGCCCATCGCCGCCCAGGCCAGCCGGATCACCCACCACCGACCGCCTCTATTTAGCCATTTTCCGCTGAGGCTGCCACCTCCACAGAGCACGTCGATGTCGTAGACACGTCAGGCTCGCCGAGCCGGTTCCAGCGAATGGATTTTGCTGCAGCACAGAGGGCGGCAGACACAGGAGGCAAAGGAGGCGGTCCACAGGCGGCGGCGGAGACAGGCAGTGGAGGGTAGGCGGGTTTCGCGTCTCGCAGTGGCAGAGTGATTTTGCGATGGCCCAGAGGGGTTTCGCGGCAGCACAGAGCATGGTGGCGGAGGTAGCGGCGGCGCAGAGGAGTTTGCCTCTACTCACTATGGTTTTTAGGAAAATATGGTAATTTCGTTCGCGGACATTGCTTGGGCTTGACGGACAATTTGATGTCCGAAGTTGGTCGGACAAATTTTGTCCGTCTGACCGATGCCCACCCCTATGCGCCACCGGCCTCATCAGGTCCATTTGCCCATCTTCATACCCAGTTGCCCATGTTAGTGTCTGCCTCCCCGGTTGACCAAACAGATCAGCCAGCCCACCCACTCATGCCCGTGTAGTCCAGACCACTAAGCCAACCTAGCAGCCTGATCAGGGCCAAGTTGACTTGGTCTACTTCGACCCGGTTCACTGGATAGCCCTTTTCACTAGTTCTCATCCATTTTTGCCCGTTTTTTAACCATTTCCAGTAATTTGAGAGTCATTACATTAACTTAAATGCATATTCACATAGTTTGACACATTTTGATGTTACAAGAGTATTTACTTATTTATTTATTCATTTATTATTGATTTCTTATTATTTATTTACTTGTTGTGTATGATGTGTGTCTACATGATTATTTGATATTATTTGAAAAACCCGTGACTCGAGTCAAAGTTTTACATTACCGAACCAGTTTGTTCAACCGTCAGTTTGAGTCAAGTCAGTTTCTTTAATCGCGTGTTGAGTCGAGGCCAGCCGTGAGTTATGAGCGATGAGGGTCAGGTGTACCTAAAATATATTATGATAACGTCAGAAAGATGGTGAGAAATGAGTTATTAGAATATATAAAAGTATGCAGTATATTTTTTTTCATTTGATCGTAGAAATATTTTTAGGCCGAATAAAGCATTAGGACGCGGCAGTTTGGGTGAGCTATTAGTTATAGAACATGTCATTGTGGTGTTATGGTGTGTAATATATTTTATGGGATTCTTCCCTATTTTTTCGAAATTTTTAAGATTTATTACAAGTTAGTTTGCCACTGAGCACACCAACACCATCCTCTCTCCCAAACACCCCCCTCCCCTCCCCCCCCCCGACACTTCTCCTCTTTGCCCCCAAAACCCTCTCTGCCGCCCCAAGGTTTGTCATCGCCGCCAACCCATAGCCATGCCACCCTGAGCAGCCCTAGCTGTCATCAAGCCTCCACGATGCTGAAACGCTGCGGCCTAACGCCGCACTCACCGCCGATCCCACCGTTGGCGACCGTCACCGCCGCCATCTAGTGGTCGACTCTACGTCTTCGACCCTCATGAGACCTTGCCTGACCGGAGTAGAGCCCATCGCCGCCCACAACGGCCAGATCTCCACACCATAGTTGCAAAAATCAGAATCGGGGTCTGAATCGATTTCCGAGGGAGTCACTGAATAAGATCGAATCGGTCTAAATCGGTCAGGAATCAGTTTAGTTGAATCGATCCAAATCGGTCCTATACAAAAATTTGAACTTAGTCAAAATGGGTGGGTTATTAGTTATAGAACATGACATTCTAATGTCATTTTTATTTTATGATATGTATTATATTTTATGATAGTTTTTCATATTTTTTGGATTTTTTGAATTATTTAGAATTAGTTATTATTTTTTACTCGAGTCAAAGACGAGTCAACTTTTAATTACGAGAATGCCACCTGCTATTTCTTCCACCCCCGATTCTCTCTCCCGATGCTGCCTCTGGCCTCACCCCGGCCCCACGCACCCGCTGATCGCCTTCACCCCCCCCCCGTCGGGCCTGTCCCCCATGCCCAAATCTGCCCTGCCCCCACCCACCCTCCCCGTCGCCCATCACTGACCACGCCGCCGCCGTCCGGAATCGGCTCAAATCAGGTGGAATCACCTTGAATTAGCCGATTCATGGACTGATTTGAGCCGAAGACCGATTTACCCTCATTTTTTACTCTGATCGCCTCCGATCAGATTTAAATTGGCGATTCCGAGTGGAATCAGCCGAGTTTTGTAATTCAACTCCACACCCCACCGCCGATACCCGTTTGCCCTATTTTCGTCGAGCGGCCACCTCTGCCGACCTCATCGACGTAGTAGACGCGTCGAGCCCACCAAGCCAGTGCCAACGATACCCCATACCATACTATCCCGCCAATGGCCACCATTAGCAACTGTCACCGAAAAGCCGCCAGAAAACCATTGAAACCAGCCGGAAAACCGGATTCACTGGAATTCATCAAATCTTTTGCCGAACTCATCCAATCGAACTTCTGACACAGCCACATGCCAAATTCGAACTCCGTGACGCGTGACGAAACCCTAGTCATCACCAATTACTCACGACGCGTGAGGCATAATTTATTTTAACTTAATTATTTAAAAGTAATGATTATTAGCACAACATGTTAGGATGCTACGATTGAGTGATTGATGTGTTAGATATTTTCATGTTAATAAAAATATGAAGATGTGTGATATTAATACGAATGCTTAGGAATTAATTAGGTAGACTAAATAAGTACTATAATGTAATGCAACGTAGAGTAGGAAAACTTATACTAATTATTATTGATGTGTGTTGATTGATGCATGGTTGATGTGAGTATGCTATAGCATGTGTGCATGCAACATGAGCGGGCGTTAGTATTTAGTTTTGATGTGTAGGTACGGAGTAGGAACTTGCTGCCTAGGTGTGTGGACACGCTTGAAGCTTCTACCAGGTCCGTTTTGACTAGCTTCTGGTTTTATCTCTATACTCCATCGTGTTTTGTTTTTATAGGTAAGCGGACGTGTCAAGTGGTGGATTTAATGTATCCCACTCCTAGATTAATAACCTTCGAGGATGAGATCCCTCGAGTTTGTTTTCAAAACTAGGATCCAACTTACGATGCCTTCGGGCCCATTATATAAATCCTACCTAGACCTATATACATGTAGTTTTCACGTTTTTAGTGAGAGATGGAATGAGCAAAATTTGACAACTGTGCTACGCGAGCGGGCATGTGCCAGTCGAAGCCGGAAATACCAATAACCGTGCTACGTGAGCGGGTATGTGCCAGTCGATAGTGGTCTCTAGATTCGTGTGAGGGTTGTTCCATTCCTAAGGGATCCTCACAACTCCACCTTTAAGTTCCTCAAACCTGGAGAAGTGTGGAGGTTTACGGGTACTGCTATGCAGCACATGTCTAGACTTGTGGTTGAAAGGGTACTGAAGGCGCATGCCTAAGATTACTTGGCCTATGTACTAAGGGCCAGGAGTAATACGAAGGATGTAGAGGGCGGACGAGAAAAGAATGAACTTGCTGTGCAAGGGATAGATGAAAATGCTAAGTCATTAGAATGAGATAGAAACAGTAGGTTATCGAGCTGAGGCCGACGACTCCTAATTAGTGCCCTTATAAGAGTTCTAGTGGAAGTTATGAATGTTTTACTTTAACAAGAGGTGCCCTCCTGTGTCAGTTTGTTACTAGATATTTCTGGACCAGTAACACTCGTTACTGACGGTTTTATATTATTTATGTAGGTGGGAATCGCAAGGACTGAGCACTGTTAGGACCGCGGAGGAGTAGCAATGTCGTTGCACACATGTACCTACTGAACGTAATGAATGGTAATGATGATTTCTAAGTTGTGTAAATGATGTGTTTGTTTAAGATTATATGTGAAATGCTATGATTGGTTTGCCCGTGAAATGAAACTAGAATGAAAGTGAACAGGGAGCCTTGGAGTTTAGACACAGCTTGTTTTCACTGTTGTTCTGTTTGTGCATGATAGCATATCATGGCATGCATGTTGTAAAATCCACCTATTACATTTTCGAGGACGAAAACTCCCAAGCTAGGGAGATTGTAAAACTCCAAAAAAAAAATTAGGTTATTTTATTTAGGGTTTGTAAATCTTAGAACGAACCATAAAAATATTTAATTAAATTAATTCTTAAGAATCAATATAATAAATTATCAACTATAACCTTTTAGAGTACCGGTAAAATGGTGTTTATGGATGATTTTAAATAAGTTTTATTTATTAAAATTTTGGGATTGGAAGTTGTGAGTGCGATTTAACATTCATTCGCACTAATTCAATAGCCAATTTTTTGACTTTTTGTTATCACACGAATGATATAATTATGAGTGATTACGTTCTTTTTTATAAAATTTAATGTATTAACTTCTTGAATTCCACACATATTCTTCTATATAAAAGAGAATTTTATTGATGGTAAATAAAACATCAACTTGATAGTTTGTGAGTATATTTGGCTCACAAAGAGAAGGCTTTAGCGAAGTTTCATTTATATTAGGATCGTGTGTCGTAGTTGCGGGTGCCTCATCACAATTCCAGGTCCGTATAATTACTTAAAATGCTATATATTCCTATTTGGGAGTCTTAGTCGGCATGAGCCCACATTCGACCACCATGCGTCGAGCGCAATAGGGGTCAAAGAATTGGCTCAATCCGACACAAGGCAGCACTCACCCTTAAAATTATATATGTAATGACCCGGCCCAAAGTGCAAGCTAATGGGCCTAAGTCATTCTTTAAAATGGTTAACCAAAGTTAAAGATCTATAGTCCATTCTCACTTATAAAGAGGATCTTCTCCCAGTAGGTATTAGATGTGGGATAAGTTGAGGGATCTCACAATCCACCCACTTTAGGAAATTTCGTCCCCGAAATTCCTATACATGGCCCGTTGCTAGCCCCAGCCCACGACCTTTCTGGCCTGTGACTGGCAGCCTAGCCAACGTCCCTAGTCCAACCCACCATCTAACACGAAACTAGGTTGCTCTGATACCACCTGTAATGACCCGGCCCAAAGTGCAAGCTAATCGGCCTAAGTCATTTCTTTAAAATGGTTAACCAAAGTTAAAGATCTATAATCCATTCTCACTTATAAAGAGGATCTTCTCCCAGTAGGTATTAGATGTGGGATAAGTTGAGGGATCTCACAATTTATTGTAAAGTCCGTGGAAAAAAATTTTTTTTTAATATATTCGACTCGGGCAGGGAGGGATTGAACGTTAGAGAATTAATATTAATTATATTATATTCTCTACCCGGTTAAGTCTACCCAGTTAAATATTTTATTCTTTACCCGGTTACCCGGTTAAAGGAATTAAATACGGGGGTTGGTGTTTCCACAAACCCTAGCCATCATTTTATTTATAAAGGACGTCCTCCACCCTAGTCTTCATTCGCATTCTCTTCTCCTCTTCGTTGCCGGCGTGTCTTCTCCCTTGCTTAGGTATTCCTATCTCCCTCTTTTAATTTTCTTACATGCATATTTTAATTTGATAATAAGTTTTATAATCGTGAGGATTAAAGTTTAAAATCAATAAGAAAACAAATATAATTTTACACTTGAGAAATTGCCGACGAGTTTCCCCTGTTCGGCAAGATGGGCAAGCCCGGGCAAGCACCGTCGGGAATCAGCGGCGACGACCGTTCCGACGTCGGAAGATTATCCAACTCTCTTCGTCGATCAGTATAGGGTTGATCTCACGGCTATGGATGCTGGCCTAGGGTGGTGAATAGACAAAAACAGGGGACGGCGGTGAAAACAGGGGCGACGGCGGTGGGTGAAGAAATCCGGCCGTCCTAGGTGGCGACGGGTCCCAAAATGGCCGGGGAAGGTAGATAGGTGGTCGACGGTGACGAGGTGATCACCCAATTGAGGTGGTGACGATCGCCGGCGGTGGAATCGCCGCCGTGAGCGCGCCGCTTGGAGGGCGATGCGGGCGTTGCCGCGGCTGGAATACGGCCGGAGTTGGCCGGGGCGACACTACAATGGCATGGCAAGTCTTGGCGGCCACTATTGACGGCTGCCGGAGACGGTTGCTGGCTGCGGCGGGAGGTCGGATGCTGTCGGGAACAGGGGATGGTGCCGGGGAAGAAGAAGAAGAAGAAGAAGAAGAAGGGCGGTGGCAATTCTGTAAATACTGGTTGACTCGGTACCGACTCGAGTTAAAAATAATACAAACTCGTAATAAATCTTTAAAAATAATTATTTTAACGGGTTATAAGGTAAGGTTACTAAACTAATTAGTTATTGGACGAAGTCGACATGGACATAAGTAATAAAAAATACGGTAATGAGAAACTGTCGATAATTAATCGGCGTAATAAAAATGATTAAATTAAATCGGACGGTTATAAGTGATTAATAAATAAAGATGTTACCTTTACCATATTAAATTTAATATTAGGAAAATAAAGTTTTATTTTAATAACGAGTTAGTAATGTAGAAAATGAGTTATTAAACTATAGTCGGGTAGCAATCACCTGCGTCGAACCTAAATAGCATAATGGAAATAAATAAAGTTCGAAACTTTATAGAGTCAAATAATTTAAAATAATTGTATTAATAATATTTATGAATTAAAATAATACAAATTATTTTAAATAATTTAATTGAACAACTTAATTAATTAAATTGCTGTAAGTAATAGTAGCGATTAAAAAAATTATAATCGAAGGAAAATATATTAATAATAGTAATTAAATATTTGGGTATAAGTTGATAATTATTTTATTATTTGTTAGGTGTTAATTATGATCTAGATTATTAATGTAAAGTAGGATTTAAATGATTATGTCACATGAATAGTGTAATTTTAATATTGTTGAAATTTAATAATGATATATATATAGTCATTTAGTTGCATGCATTTCTACTCGAATAAAATTAAACTTATATATAATTTTATGTCCTCGTTCAGATTAAGATCATTGGTCATATTTGCAAGTTCGAAATATCCAGGTCCGTATAATTATTTAAAATGTTGTATTTTCCCTTGTGGATAACTTGGTCAGCCTGAGCCCAGATTCGACCACCATGCACTGAGTGCAACCGGGGTCAAGGAATTGACTCAGTCTGACACGGGTTATACCCTTCATAATCAAATAATGGACATGATGGACTGACCCATCAGCCAATAAATTGGACATGGAGGATTGGACTCGCCAGCAAATTACGGACATGGTGGATTGGACCCAGCAGCCGATAACGGACATGGCGGATTGGACTCGCCAGCCGGTAATGGACATGATGGACTGACCCATCAGCCAATAAATTGGACATGGCGGATTGGACTCGCCAGCCAATTACGGACATGGTGGACTGACCCATCAGCCAATAGATGGACATGGTGGACTGACCCATCAGCCAACTAATGGACAGGGTGGATTGGACTCACCAGCCGTTAACGGACATGGCGGATTGGACTCGCCAGCCGGTAACGTACATGATGGACTAACCCATCACCCAATAGATGGACATGGTGGACTGACCTATCAGCCAACAAATGGACATGGTGGATTGAACCATCAGCTAATAAATGGTCATGTTGGAATGGTCACAAGTGCCAATATTATAGATAATGATAGGGAGTTTATGGACTTGTTTTATTTAATTATACGGCTTAGTGGTTAATCACTAACGCGTAATTGCCTCTGCAGGTTAGCAGCTGGACCTAAAGACTAAGAGACGACAGGGTAGTTTTTCTACCAACGCAGGTGGTGAACGGTTAATAAGCGGACTTCTCTTTTTACTTTTCTTGTGTTATAAATGTGGCTATGGGAAACGGTCCAAGACTGTGGGATAATTACTTCATGCATTGTCATTTGAAAATAAGTTCTTTTGAGTTAGAAATGCTAGACTTATTTGCTTCATATTATTCATGTAACCTTTTAAGTAATAGCTGGTCCGGTTAGGATTGGTTGTTATAGGGTTGGTTTTTGTTAAATTTTGAGTAACACCCTGCCAGCAAGGCCCACAATATCGTGAAAAATGGCGGGTCGTTACAATATATTCCTATTTGGGATTCTTGGTCGGCCTGAGCCCACATTCAACCACCATACGCCGAGCGGAACTTGGGTCAAAGAATTGACTCAGTCCGACACGGGGTAGCACCCTTAAAATTCTTGAAAGATTAAATATCTGCCCCCATGCCGAAAGGGGTGACAAGGCGCAATGGTGCAAGATGACTCATTATGCACTTGTGATGCCAAGAAGGTGAATCAATAGCAAATATAGGTAACTACAAGCCGTGGGCAATGTAGCATGTGTGCGGATATATGAGATTGTAGCTGGATAGGGCGGCTACCCCTCCCAGTATAATAAGAGCTCAGCATAGGCTCCTAGTCACTGAAAGACTCAAATTCAGATGTTGTGGAATATATTAACTTGTTTCTCTTAATTATATGACTTAGTGTTTTTATCACTAAGGTGGAATTTTCTCCGTAGGTGTGAGCATGGAAGGATGGGTAGAGTCAGGATAGTTGGCGAACTCTGTTATTAGACTTTTGAATTTGATATTTCTTATTTGTTATTATACTTTTAGATTGTTTGCATGACAATGGGATTTCGGTTCGATCCATGGGGCTTAGAATATTCTGAGAATTTGTTATATTAAATTTTATGTCATGAGTTTATTTAAAATCTTGAAAACTAATAAAAAATTAATTTATGAGACATTTAGCTTCATCTAGTAACACTTGGCTCGTGGCTCGGAATGGGCAAGTCGTTACACATGTAGGGCCATGTTAGAACCCAAGCATCACATCCATGCATTGCATACTTGCACTACCATTTTAAGACGCTGAGGGTAGATCTGGGTCGACTTAACCAAATCTAGTAGATTAGCAGCAAACGGTTCGGTCGCCAGTGACATTTCGGGTCAGTTCATGGATGAACAGGAAACGGGGTGTTACAGAAGTGGTATTAGAGCTAACCCTTGGTTGATTAAGATTGTAGATGTAATACAGGTCACATGTATGCAAAAGCTACTCCGAATGGTTTCGACAGATATTTTTGTGTCTTATTGATTTTTTTGTTGCAGATTTCTTACCAATCAATGGTGTGACAATGTGAGCAGCTTAGAGCAAGGATTGCTAGCAGAATGGTGAGACAAACTCGTAGGACACAGATTAGAGCCCCATCTCCTCCACTGCCCAGACATGATCATAGTGAGACAACATCTATTCGACAGGAGAGAGATATAGCAATTGCCAGATTGGCTGAGGTACAGATATAAATGCAGTAGAACCAAGACGAATTCAGCAGAGAGCTTAGACAGATAGCCCTCTCAGTTGCCAGAGCTGAAAAGTAGCCAACAGGGGATGATGAGGCACGAGGAGAGCAACCATTTCCTATATTCTCATCGCTGCCTCCTCCTCCTCCACCGCTACAACAAAGAGCTGAATAGGAGCTGCAGGATTTGACAGTGTACCTGCTGGTACAGAACCACAGTACGAATGAGGAGAAGGATCGAACAGATCAATGGATGCAAAGAATATAGAAACTATGGCAGTTTGAAAGGTTCGTGAAGAATGGTGAACGACCTTTCTTTGGGAAGTTGGATGCAGAGGAGGCATTCCTGTGGATATCGTCAGCCATAGGAGTGTTAGGTAGTATGGGATGCCCGATGGAGCACAGAGTACGCATTATTACAGGGGCATTCCATGATGGACCAGTTTGTGATTATCTTTGTGGATGACATACTAGTATATTCTTCGTCTAGGGAAGAGCATGAGCAGCATCTGAGGATGGTTTTGCAGACAATGAGAGAGCATAGACTATATGGGAAGTTTTTGAAGTGCAGTTTTTGGTTGTTAGAAGTGCATTTTCTCAGCCATATCATCTCAGCATCAGGCATTTCAGTAGATCCAGCGAAGATAGAAGCAGTAGTACTGTGGGAATAGCCGAAGACACCGACAGAGGTTCGGAATTTCCTAGGCCTAGCTGGATACTACAGATGGTTTATTCAATATTTCTCTTCCATAGCAACGCCTCTTACACAGCTGACTAGGAAGGAGGAATAGTTCATATGGACGGACGAGTGTGAGTTGAGTTTTAGGACACTGAAGGAGAGACTGACTTCAATGCCTATCCTCACATTGCCTGATGGACACGAGGATTTCATAGTTTACACAGATGCCTCAGGGATTGGCTTAGGTTGTGTTTTGATGCAAAAGGATAAGGTTATAGCCTATGCATCTCGCCAGCTCAAGGTGCATGAGCATAACTATCCTACACATGACCTAGAGCTTGCAACAGTTATATTCTCTCTTAGAATCTGGAGGCACTACTTATATGGAAAGTCTTTCAGACTTGTGACTGATCACCAGAGTCTGAAATACATCTTCAAACAAAAGGATTTGAACAATAGACAGAGAAGATGGCTAGAGATGTTAGCAGGCTACGAGATCGACATAGCATACCATGAGGGCAAAGCGAATGTGGTAGCAAATGTGTTGAGCAGGATGCTAGCAGCCTCGTAGTCCGCAGGATTGGTAGCAGTGTCAGTGACTCAGTTCACTACAGGCCAGAACTAGTTGGTTGGAATGATGATGCGACTAACCATTCAGTCGAGTGTACTTGAGCAGATCAGGATTATACAGGAAGCAGATCCACAGTTGAGGCAATGGTTGGAATAGGGAACACATCTAAAATTGACAAGAAATGCAGATGGGTTAGTTAGACTTAGAAGTTGACTCTTTGTGCCAAATGTTCTAGAGTGTCCCGGACTTCGACGTACAATTCCTTACGAAGCTCACATGTCGAGATGCTCATTGCATCCAAGTGGAGTGAAGATGTACTATGATGTCCAACGAACATATTGGTGGCTAGGAATGAAGAGAGAGGTATACGACACAGTTGCCAGATGTTTAGTGTGTCAACAAGTGAAAGCTGAATATGTACGCATGGTGGTATGCTACATCCATTGAAAGCGCCAGAGTGGAAGTGGGAGAGTATAGTGTATGACTTTGTAGTCAGTTTACCTAGGACCCACCAACAGAAGGATGCAATATGGAATCGACTCACAAAGAGTGCATATTTCATACTAATCAGGATGGATTACCCACAGACCACTTTGGCCACGTTGTACAGAGACCAGATAGTCAAGCTACATGGAATACCATGGGAGATCATATCAGACAGGGATCTGAGGTTCACCTCTCGATTTTGGAAGGCTTTCCAGGCAGCTATGGGCACTGAATAGAGATTCAGCACCGCCTTTCACCCACAAACAGATGGGCAGACCGAGAGGACCATACAGATCATAGAGGATTTGCTCCGAGTGTGCATTTTGGATTTCAGAAGAAGTTGGGAAGAGAACCTACCTCTAGTGGAGTTTTATTACAACAATAGCTATCAGGCTACGATAGGGATGGCACCATATGAAGCACTATATCTTGGCTTTCCTATGTAGATTCTTCAACTACTCTTTGAGTTCATTGCATTCGTACTAGGGGGACTTCTTTCCTTTGAAGAATCTTCACTTTGCTATCTACAATCTGAACTGCATCTTCTAGATATTTTAGGTCTGGTTGCAGCTCCATTTCTCTACAGCTAACAACATGAGAGTTGCCTGGATGGTACTTCTTCAGCATCAACACATGGAAGACATCGTGCACAGCTGATAGGTGAGGCGGCAATGCTAGCCTATATGCCATTGGTCCAATGCACTCAATCACGTCAAATGGTCCAATATGTCGCAGACTGAGTTTCCCTCACATCCCAAATCTCATGTTTCCCTTAGTCAGAGAGACCTTCAGGAGAACGTGATCTCTTAACGCGAAATGAACTTCACATCTGCACTGATCAGCATAACTTTTCTGCCTGTCCTGAGCTACTCTCTTTCTCCTCCTGATCCACATCACTACTTCTTATGTCTATTGGATCATCTCTGGCCCAACAACTACTAGCTCGCTGCCCTGTACCCAACATACTGGGGATCGACATGGTTTGACCTTACGTATACCTTGAGCAGGCTGATATGCAAATCTCAATGAGCTCTCGATTAGTGAGAAGGATGTTCCATTCTCAAGGGATTTTTACATCTTTATGTCTTGAGCTTCCTCGCACCGAAGAGGGGTGGAGTAGACAAGTACTATTGTGTACAGCTCATGTCTAGACTTGTAGTATCAAAGGGTAATGATGGCGAGTGCTTGAGAGTAATCAGTCATTGTGCTTTCAGCCAGGCATTATATGGAGGTTTGGAGAGGACCTAGGTTACCCGAGAGTGGGACTAGTCATTGCCGAGAGAGGCATTTGCTAAAAGTGGCATAGCACTATTACAGTTCATGATGCTATCGAGTCTGTAGGTTAATGGCTCATTAGTAGATGCCCTTTGAGTGTTCCCATGGAGAGTATATACAATTTTTCTTTCCAATTGCCAGTTTGTACTAATTATTTTTCGGGCCAGTGACATTCATTTCTGACATTTTCTTTATTATATTTGTAGGTTTTGGGTTCTAGTGTATTGGGCCATCTTTGGTGGAAGGACATATAGATGCTACACACACTTGTGCTCAATGAGTCATTGTTTTCATTCTGATTTTTATCTATGCTTGATGCATTTTCATGTGTATTTAGTAATGTCTTCTATTCTCGTGCTGCCAAGAGAGTGGTTTCGATCTAAATATTGTTCGAGTCTTACAGATTAATTGATTTAAATATGATTCGACTCGATCGTAATAATTCTAATTCAATTCTTAGGTGAACCGAAATAGGGGTGTTACATCCACAGCATGACAAAGATGAGTACTCTGTCTTAATGGAAGAAGGGCTGGAGACTAATGAGCTACTAGAGATAGTTTCTCAACATGGCTGGTATAAGTAATGACTATTTTCAAAGAAGTAATATGGGCAATAGGAAAGAACATCCAACATCTAAATTTTCATGTCGGGGCATTGCAACCTTGATGAGATGTCTCTCTTAACACACATATCCCATGCCACATTGGACAAACAAATCCTACTATATGCCATGATAAAGAAGAAGAAGGTTGATGCTGGATGGATCACATAAACAACATGATTGACTCTGTGTAGCCAACAAAAGTCTTGTGGTTCCCATCTATAATCACCCAATTGTGCTCAAAAACCATAATTGAAGTAGAAAAATAAATGAAGAAAGAATAAAGGCAGCTGCTATTTTGGCTAGAGCTTTGGATGAGGCGCCATAGATTGTAAGGTAGAAGATTGTTGCTAAGATATTAGAAGAAATCAAAAGAATCAAGGAAATACTGGAGAAGCTGCTCACCTTCATGGTGTACCAGCACAACTGAAACATGTTCATGCAAAAGAAATGTAATGAGAATAAGGTGGACACGCCATAACATTTCTCTGATTGCAGATACCTCGAATGAAGCAGGAGAAACGTCAAAGGAGAAGATAGAAGAAAACAAGGAAGCATAGGCACAAGATACTAAGCAAAAAAGGCAAAAGTAGGAAAGATTTCAAGGCTTCAACAAGGAAATCTTTCTCCCTCATCTCTTTTCTCTTCAAGCAAAAAGGAAAAACTCAGCACCACCAGAGCTTGAAAAGGAAGAAGAAGAGAAAATGAAAGAAGAGTATGAGGAAGAAGAAATTACCATGAACTTGGGAGGTGCCAAACCACTAACAGGTCAATTCATCATGGCCAATGCTAGCTCAAATGAAGAAGAGTAAGCAATGAGAAAATCTTTCTCCCCCATCTCTTTTCTTTCTTGAACAATTATTTTGAGATTGCCATATTTTGCATAACTGTGAGGACACAGTTATCAACAAGATTGGAGGGAGATAAATGATTAGGATCTAATGATAACTATGGTTTGTAAACTATTAACTTGGTTTCTTTTTTATTAATTCTTTGTTATGCTATTTTGGGAGATACTAAATAAGTAGGAATTAATTCTAATTTCAAGCAATAGCATGAAGTAGTTTAGAGCTTATTCACTCACATTATGATGTCATGAGTGTTTGTTTTAAGCAATCATTGCTATTATCTCTTATCCATAAGCACAGTCCAGGATGATGTGGTAGGATCAGTTGCGAACATAGGAAGAAAAGAAAGTTAGAATTCCACTTCAGAATATTCGAGGAGAAACATGCAGATTTAAGATAGTTGGGAAATTCTTTAGGTGAGTTTTATTCACCAGGCCAAATTAGCTACCCCTAATAAAACTAAGGTTTAGCCAAATTTGAGCCTAACATTGACCTCCAAATTGAATTTCCCAAAAAATTTAACCCCCGCCTATCTTATGAGAATTTCATGATTTCTTTTTCCTTAACCTAGCATTACTTCACTAAAATTATCCTAAGTGGTTAAGAGCTCATAGGGTAGAAAGGATGATGCTATCATGGAAGGAAGAATAAAACAGAGAAAAAGATGAGTAAAGAATTTAAGGCAAAGTAAATGGGGTGAGATTATTTCAAAAAAGAACAAAACTTCTTGAAAACCAAAGGAAGAAACACCAAAGGGAGAAGGAAAAGAAAAATCAGAATAATCATAAGATGCATGACGACCACTTAAAAAAAATTAGTATAGTGATGCCTTTGCTTGTTTCCTTGATAACCAAATTGAAGCCTTAGTGTAAGCCCCATTACAACCTATGAAATCCTACTAATCCTTACTATCCAAAAATTCAGATCAGTGGAGAGAACTATCTGAAATTGGAACATATGATGAACAGATCCCCTGTGTCTTATAAGAATTCTAACCTATCTACACAAGGCAATGTGATTGGATAGAGATATTTATTTGTTTAGACAAGTCATTCATAATATCATATGAGTAGGAAAAGGTCTTTACCTATAATTGCTATTATCAAAAAATTAGAATGAATTCATCTAAGTTGAGTTAAAATAACTATTTTGTAGGGACTAGAAAAGATTCAAGTTTGAGGGCTTGATAAATCCTAAAAAAGTAATTATTTTTATAGCTTTCACGCACAATTTTGATGGCCATGCATCATTTTCTCTATCATTTTTGCTAAAATAAGAATTTTCCAAAATATATGGAAAAATAGAAATATTATCAATTTTGAGTTCAAATTTTGAATAATATTGCCTTTTGCAAGGAACTATGAAAATGACGAAAGTTGGTGAACACCAAGCTCGTGCTCCTCACAAGAAAGAAGAAGGAGGCTCATAATAGAAAGTGACGGTTTAACCTAACCCAAAGTCAATGCTACACACATGCAAGTGGAAGTCAGTCTTCCCACCATCAACCTCGGATGAACCACTTCTGGACACATCCAGGTGGGGAATAAATCTGCATACGGTCAGTCTGCAAATCCTTCTAACTCCCAACAAAGCGTTGCACATTCTTGCACATGTCCTTAACCAAGAAAATAAATCTACCAATCTGGTCAGGACCACTTCATATGGTCACCTTGTTGAGCAAGAAAGAAACACACTCCTCTTATGAGAATAATTAAAGAAGATTTTCCATACGTATTAGTTGAATAGGAAGGTGCAAGGAAGCTGCCATGCAAACATACACATGCACGTGTTGTTTGAATTGGGAGCAAACTTCACCAACTACACGTGTTGGCCAAGGAAGAAAAAACTTAACACCTACCTTGGAGAAATCATTGTGTTAGATCACACTTCTAGTACAAACACTATGAGGACATTTCCACAAACTTACCAGGAAGAAGCCAATGGTCCAACATAGCCACTTGGAAGCTATAAATAAGAACCGTTTGAGAGAGTTTTGGAGATCCGATCCAATTTTAGAGTTAGAGTAGAGTGTAATGAGTATTTTTGAATACTTTGTGAGGAGGGTTTTTCTTCTTAAGATAGGAGTTTGGAGATCTTCTCCTCCACTGGAGATTGCAAGAAGGAAGGGTTCTTAGCTGCAAAGGAAATTTTGCGCACCAAGCTACAAAGAAAACAACATTACAAAGGACTAGTTTAGGCCTGGCATCAACTTTACAAATTTGCTTGCCTCTACTCTTTTCTTTTGATGTGTTGAGATTTCTTGATGGATTGTATAATGTATTTTAACTCTTTCATGAGGTAGAAGATAGTGATCTAGGATGGACAAGGGATCCTAGTTGATATGTAGTGTATCTATTTGTTTTCTATTGTGTTATGATTGATTGTGAATTACTTATTTCATTGTGGTTCCTAATGCTTTAAGAGAGTAGCTAACTTTTGCATGTATAAAAGATTCATGCTAGCACTGAACATAGGCAGGTTGATGTTCTTGCATGAAGCAGTTTGTGATTCTTTTAGTAGACACTAGAGTCATAAATATCCACACATGCAAGTTTTCGTAATGCACCAGTCTTGTACTGTTTGCACAGACATGTGGAATGAGGCAAGGGTGGTAGGTTATAATATGCAGCAACAACCATTTATAGTCAATTTTTTTCCCTGGATATCAACTTTGATCATGCTATAAATTTATAGATATGACATAGATGAATTGCTCATTGACTAGGAGAACTTGGAACATCCCAGATCCATTTTATAATTGAAAGAACTTTCGTTAGCATGTCTCACAGATATTCTCAATATTTTTTGATCTTGTTACCATTTTAGTTTCAAGCATTTACATCAATTAGTGTACTCAATTGGCATAGATTTACACTCATTATATTTATGTGCTTTATTTCACATCAATATTAGAAGTATTACTTATTAGGATATGTGAAGTGAGTTCGCCGAGTTAGGACGAGAAGCTCAACTTATCTAGGTCTGTAGAACTCCCTATCCTCTATCGTAGATTTGATCATGGGACGAAGTTAGTGGAGCTTTATTGGATCCTACCAACTTCAGGACGTCTAGACGATTTTCGCCCCTAGTTTAATAAAACTTCAAGGTTGAGATCCTTTGATGGTTTTTAAATTTGAGATAAAGAAATTGTATGATATAAAGCCCCTACCCAGGCCCCTATATGTACATGTATTAATGACAAAATTCCTTACGTATGCTTCTCTGTGTGATCCTGCTAACAATGACGTATGATGTGGGCATGCTACTGTCAATTAGATTTTGGTACATTTGTAGGTTATGACACATTGCATGCGACCGTTGATTTTTTTGGGTTGCCCATGGTGCCATTGAGGGTTCCAACACAAGATGTAAGATTATATTGCACGATCGTTGAGTGACTCTGACCTATGCTAGATACTTGGGATTTCCTTCATGGGTATAAACCAAGTTTAACATTATCATTGGTTACTTTCAGAACGGTAATCAACTTGTTTGATTACAGAGTTTTTTCCTATATATAGGTATGTAGGCTTTAGTTAGCATAGGCCGGCAATGGCGGAAGGATCAAGTAGCTCATGGCAGGGGTACCGGCCATTATGTTATTGTTAGTTATGAGTTGTGGTTATACAATTTGAGGAGTGAATTTAAATTGTAATATGATCCCCTAAATTGGTTTAAGGCTTTGATGTGTAATAAGTTAAGTTATGATTTTTTCTTTCCTTGGCAGAGCGTGTTGGGTGTTATTTTATTTTATTTTATGTAACTCACTTTCTGAGCAGAGAGGTTATCTCTCTGCTATCAAACTATTGACCTACTTCATGTGTTTTCTTAATCTCCAAAGTCCTAGAACTTATGTTGGAGCACTTAACGTACGTTAAACGTACTTTGTTATAGCTGTATGTATATTGAAGTAACGTGGATGGAGGAGCATACGGTGCATACCTTGTGAAGATCCACATGAAGACTGAATGTTAGGGTATGATGCCCTAGCACTTGAAGAATCTCTCTGTGTTTTAATTTTTGGTTGTAGGTAATTGGAACAGGTAATTACGACCCTTGTGTTATACGTATTAAATTTTATATCATCATTTA